>JAAGKR010004976.1:0-47136 GCA_011419295.1 Clarias macrocephalus
CAGACACACACACACACACACACACACACACACACACACACACACACACACACACACACACACACACACACACACACACACACACACACACACACACACACACACACACACACACACACACACACACACACACACACACACACACACACACACAGCCATCCACATGATGTAAAAGAAAATATAATTCCTCAGAATGTCTCAGTCATCCAGGTGAGGTTAGCTGGAAGTTGAGTCACGTCAACTGATGAATGGACAGAATGAAAAACAGGAGACAGCTTGTGTCGAAGAATTTTCCTTCTGCACATAAAGGGCTTCTTTCACCCCTCTCTCAAACCATCTATCGTCTCTGTCCAAAATTCGTATTCTATTGATCAATTCTCCAAAAAAATTTTTAAAAAAGCCCTAATAAATGGTGACAGGTTACAGCATGATTATCAAGAATTATGACCGTTGGAGTTTAAATTGATGGACAATATCAATCATTCACTTAGAACTTTTATTGATTTATGATGATGGGTTTTTATAAAAGTTTAATCAAGTATGAAGGACTTTAGTGCTTTATATATACAATTTCTACTTATACTGTACATACAACATATATTGACAACATACATTAATTCCCCAGTAAATACTTTCTTATCTCTATAATCAGTGCCAGTAATTAACCTGTACCCTGCAAGTAAAAACATGTACTCTTATTTTTCATGATAAAAAAAATTTACTTTTATCCAAATAAATATCTGCTCAAGTAATAGTTTATTTAGTGAAAAAACAACCTGTTTCTCAATAATGTGTCAACCAAAGCTTCTCTTTAAGCACTGCCAAATATGTGATGCTATTTTGTTATTATGTATTAATTAATTGCAAGCTAAAAACAAACAGAGAAACAGGATGGCCCAAAACAAAAGTGAAACGAAAAAGGCTCATGGTAAACAAAACAGTCAGCTGGTCAGTGAACAACTCCTGACTGCTGAAAGCCACCAAACTGGTTCTTGCATTGCTGCTTCCTTTAACCTTTTGCTTTTGCTCTACAGTGGATTGTTCAAAAGAAACCGACATTGTTTTACCAACATGGAATGCAGACATCATTCTCATTCAAAACACAAAGACAAAATGTGTTATTACAAAAAAAAATTTCTTGTCAAGGAAACGGAAATAGTGAATAGTGAAATAGTGAAATAGTGAAATAGTGAATAGTGAAATAGTGAATAGTGAAATAGTGAAATAGTGAAATAGTGAATAGTGAAATAGTGAATAGTGAAATAGTGAATAGTGAAATAGTGAATAGTTCTGTACCTGCTTTACATTGTTGGTGTTTTTCCCCCTTACAAATTTGCTTTGAATAAAATTGGGCATCACTGACATCTTTAAAATGCAACTGTTCCTTCTTCATCTACTGGAAGGATACAGTTAGTAAAATACCCAAATTTGCTTGTGAGCTGTGTTTGTGAGCAGATATAAAGCATAAACTATAATAACCTTACAATAAACCATCATCAAAGTATAAATCGTGATAGGAAAACGAGCCTCCTGCAAAAAAAAAAAAAAAAAAAAAAACACCTGCACACTTTCCCTGAGACACGTTTCTATGATGTCCACATAAAAAGTGAGAAAATGCAGAAAGAACTTGTACAATTTGGCAGAAACACAAGAGAAACTGGTAGAGAAGTAGTGTTGACTCCATTGACATGAAGCTGGGATTTTTATATATATATTTTTGTACATGTTTAAAAAGAAAAAAACCTGGTGCGGATGTGGTCAAAACAAGACGCATGAAGAACCTAAAGTGGAAGTAGGAACGATGGCAGTGACCAGGACTTCAGTGACGTACTGCATGACACCAATAATAAAGGTTGGACGAAGTTCTCACCGAGTTGTCATTGGGATGTCACCGTGTTGTTGCTATGCCAACAGAGGTCTCACAATGACCACTTCAATCTTGTGTTATGACCAAGGCAGGTCCATGCGATGTTGTAGAAGACCATGTTTGTGCAGTGTGTGCATACAGTGTACAGGATGTTTATGCAGCAGGTTATCAACGTGTCTGTCATGTTCTGAGAATTTATCATAAATACTGGATCCAATCCCTCACACCATTACTTCATGAAGAAAAGCACCAAGCGTGTCGCGGGTATGGAGACCAAACCTACAGATATAACAATCGCGTGATTTTGTAACTTGGTTCGATCCCTTTGTACCTGGTGAGCGTGTGATCATGTAAGGTGAGAGGAAATGGAGAGCGAGATTGAGACACCGACAGAGCCACGGCTAGGAAGTAGTATGAACTTGATAAATACAAATTCTTCCATTTTGACTCTATTCCCACTGCGTTCATCGATATCTTTAGGCTGCTGTGGGAACTTCATGGTCTTTGTGTGCCCGAGCCGTTATAGTCTACATATTTTAACTTTAAATTAAGCATAATTTAACTTTGATAATCATGTTTTTACTGGTGAATATTATGTTGATCAAATCTGTAATCCAAAACAAAACTTTGAGCTGTTTTGTAAAATGTTTCTGTTCTAGAAAGTAGACGATTGTTGTGTATGAATGAAATATTTGGTCTAGATTCATGACACACAACCTCAATATGTCCTAATTATGGTTAACTGTTGTAATAGTACATTGGATCTGCAGTTTAAATGCTTGGCACAGCTCATCACAGTCGAAGGTAAATGTATGTACATTATATTGAACAGTATAAAGGACAAAACGTGTGCATGGACAAGGCAAACTCAGTCTCAGTGCTTTATTGTAATATCGGGTTGCACCAAATAATGCAAATAATATTGCAATATTTACTGCACGGTGTTTTCTGAATGTTTCTCATGAAATAATGTTTAAACAGTATTATAAATAACACCGGTATTATGGTCTAATGTTTAAGGAAGTGCAGCTTGACTTTTGGTCGTGATTTGTTCCACAGGCAGTTGGAGTTGATTTGGGTTACGCAAACGTCTCAAGTCGTCCTCCACCTGCGTGATATAAGAGCGAGAAATAACATCAATGAAAAATAAGTAAATATATAGACAATAAAACAGGAAGCATAAAACAATAATAAGAATATAGATAAATTAGAATTAAGAATATGGATCAACATGAAAACAGAATAATAAGAAATAAAAACAGAACTTTAAGAGACTGTTATTATAACTAAAAAAACATATTATTTAACTACTATGAATTAATAAATAAATGCATTTCAATTAAGATTTTTAAAAATGCCAGATCCGTAACACATCGAATTTCCAGATGAATTCCATAGTTTGGGAGCCGCTACAGTGAAAAGTCCAATCGCCAAACAGTTTGGATCTGGATCTTGGCACTTCCAAAAGAAACTGACCAGATGATTAAAACGCTCTGCCAGGGTTACGCGGTATTAAGAGGTCGCTAAATAAGACGTGGTCAGGCCATGCGAGGCTTTAAAAACAAACATCAACCATTTAATAATGATTCTAAACTGTACTGGGAGCCAGTGGAGAGAACGGAGGACGGGAGTTACAGCACGTGATCGCGTTGAGAAGTGCTGGGTGAGAGACGAGCAGCGGCGTTTTGTGCTGAAAGGTTTAACAGTATATGTTTAAAAGCCGTACCGAAGCCAGCTCGTCTCGGAGTGTGTTATATTTCTCCACGTTGAACTTCTGTTTTTTGGCTCCTCTGTAGAAGTAATGCAGGAACTGTCGGTCTTTAGCTTCTGGATAAACATAGTCCTGAGGGAGAGAAGCCGTGTCACACGTTTCAACCAATACAAAACGAAACAAAACAAAAGAGATTTCCACTTTAACACTCATCCTGTGAAAGCTTTCCTATAAAACAGCCTCGACTAACTTTCACCTTCATTATCTGATCACCTGACTCGAGTTTACCTCTGACTCTGACTCGACTCTCTATCTGTCTTCTCTCTCTAGGCAGGAAGATCGCAGCCCTGTATAGTTTTAGAAGAAACACACACACGCATCCATCGTCTAACGTTTAGTGGGTTTCCTCCGGGTTCTCCGGTTTCCTCCCACAGTCCAAAGACATGTAGGTTAGGCTAATTGATGTTCCCAAATTGCCCGTAGTGTGTGAATGAGTGAGTGTGTGTGTGTGTCTGTGCCCTGCGATGGATTGACACCCTGTCCAGGGTGTAACCCTGCCATGTGCCTGAAGTCTCCTGGGATAGGCTCCGCCCCCGTGACCCTGAATACAGGATTAAGCGCTATAGATGATGAGTGAGTGAGTGAGTATTTCTCATTTATTTATTTATTTATTCATTATTTTGCCAAATGCCTAAATGTAAATTTATTACTATTAAGATCTGAGTTAAGACACTGATTATGTAACAGATTAAGTAAAAGAAAAACTTTAATTCATTTGTTAAATTCATTAACCCATGTGGCGAATTCCATCCGCTTATTCTTAAATGTAGATTATAAAGAAACTGAAACCACTAGAACAGCCTACACTCGACTAAAGAGCGAAACTTTTCCATTCCTTACCTAGCATTAATGGGCTCTTTCTAACACACACACACACACACACACACACACACACACACACTGACTGTCCTGCTATATCCCATTATAATGTGCAGGATGTGGAACACGCACACGTCAGTGAATAACAAATTGACTCTTTGCAGCGAACGTTTTTAAATACACACACACACACGCACGCACACGCGCACACACGCACGCACGCACGCACGCACGCACGCACGCACACACACACGCACACACGCACACGCACACGCACACACGCACGCACACGCACACACACACGCACACACACACGCACACGCACACACGCACACGCACGCCAGTCACAGTGTGTATTTGAGCCGGTCATGGCTACTCATCAGTAAGCTGTGATGATATTCAGTACAACAGCACAAACTCGCAGTCACGCGCTGCTGCTTAAATATCAGGTCTAAGTTCTTCTTCTCATTTCCTCATGAGCAGGAATCGGGAGGTTCTGCTGGCGGACGTGGTCTTTACCTGCTTGGTGAGAACGTAGTAGGCGTAGACGCTCATGCTGGTGCTGTAGGTGAGGAAGTAGGTGACGGGCTCCATGATGTCCCAGGAGTAAACCCACCATGTGAGCCAGGCCAGAGCTCCGCCCTGCACTGAGAGCAGCGCCAACCCCGCCCAGAGAGCGCGAGAGGACCTGTGCTCAGCCCTGATGGCCACATGAGCCTTCATCTAAACACCAACAGACTGAATTCATTACAGAGCTGCAGAAAAATAATATGCTGCAAACAGGCAGTGACGCCGGCGCCACCTCACCACTGAAAGCAGAACTGAATGTACTTTACTGTGGTGGGAAAAGGGTTTAAAGTAAAGAGTGAAAGGTTTTTTCTTACAGATCAAGATTGAAGTTAAATAAAATTTTTCTGGCTTTAAAATCATTGAGACAGACGACAGGACGGGCAGGGACACTTTTATTCTTATTTTATCATTTATAATGTATCTTAATTTATAATTTGTCATTTCTGAGACAATATATTTCTGTAATGAATGTGAATAGTCAGTGAGTGTATAATGAGAGTATAACCTGCTCTAGAGGAAGGAGTTCTGCTTTAAGGACGTCCAGTTTCTGCCGAAGCTGCCGTTCCTTCATTAGATGATGTCCAGGGAGGTTCAGCGCTGTGTGCATCATGTGAACCATGTCCTTTATATCTGCCTCGTTCCTCATGGCCTGGCTTGGCATGGTTTCTACACACACACACACACACACACACACACACACACACACACACACACAGACACACACACACGGACCAGAATGAATCCTTATTACTCGATTTAAATAAACATCAACGTTTCTACTATCAAACTGCACACACATAGAGGAAACAATCAATAATCATTTAAATCATAATTATTAATATTAATGGTAACAAGACACGACAGTATTTCCCAACAAATTAGTTATATGACACAAGTTAACCAAATCCACACAGTATAAAGAAGCAGGATAATAACGACTGGTGGTGTAACGGCACCTTCTGATCCGTGATCTGTACAGAGCTCAACCCCCCCCCCAAAGACGCAAAGTTTAAACAATACCATATAGAGGTAAAAGGGGGCGTTACAAGTCAAACTGGGACTTTCGATGAAATTTCTTACGAAACAAAGTGAAAAACTGATTAACATTCACACACAGCACGGCGATGAGACTCTCAGCCACAGTAAAACATCTGAACGGTGCAACGTTTATAAAGGTTCAGCCAGTGGAAAACGCCTGATCACACCTCAGACTTGCAGAAGAGACACATCAGTGTGTGTGAACTGTACACACACTCATTCACCAACACCACCACTCGCACATTACAGGAACTCAGCTGGGAGTAACAGCCACGTCCCCGTACAGTCCTGACCTCGATACAAGACACTTCCACATGTTGGTGCTGTTAAAGGAGTTCCTGGGAGGCCGGTGTTTCTGATCGCGGCTCCGGCGTACTGAGTGAACGTTCCACCTTGATGGTGTCCAAGCTCTAGTGACACACTGGGAGAAGTGCGTTAGTGTATCAGGGGATTATATAGAGAACTGCGCTCATTTATTCTGTACCAGCGTTAGTACGCATCACTGGCGGCTAAAGAGTTAAAAGGTTAAAGCTAAAAATAATCTGCTGATCTTTAATGTAATGAGTGATATTATTATTATTATTATTATTATTATTATTATTACTATTTCAGGTTGAAGCCCACATACATGTCTGTGTGTCTTTCTGTCTGTACGGCAGAACCTATTAATACACAGAAATCACATTCTGTAAGGTTGTACTTCTTTCATTGTCAGAAAGTTTCATATTCAATGAATTTACATTTCATACCTTGGAGGAGCCAAAACCTGTTTTTCTGTCCAGCCAGATTTTGTTGAGTTCTGACCCATGTACAGACAAACCTTTCTTTTATTTATACAGATGATCCAAAGTCCCACTCTGACTTGGACACCCGTCATATACCCGTGCACAAATCACATTTTTGCTTCCTCAAACTCTTGCATGTGCTTGTTTGCTCTGTGATCACAGGGTTGTCAGTTCACAGTCTGAACAGTCAGCGCCAATAAAACAATAAAAGCGTAACGCAGTTCCTGAGAATCTGCTCAATCTGGCAACACCGCTGAGTAAAGTCTGCTCAGTCAGAACTGGCTGGTTCTCTTCCAGAACTTCAAGACCTTCTTACTTTCAAATTTAGAAGTGCAAGTGCGCCCTCTTGTGGTGCACAAATCAGTAGACATGCGGCCTATGGCGCATTGTTTTCCAAAACATATTCTTTTCATTATTAATTAAAAAGCATTTTAATTCGGTGAAATTCTTTAACAGCAGTTCATTGGTTGATTATTAATCCTTATTATTCCTGATTCTTTCCTCTTCTTGAAATGACTAAAAATCAAACTCACTACATTACCCAACATCCTCAGTCGCATCAGTAATTATAATAATTCCCTTTTTTTTTTTTTTTTTTTTAACACAATCGTACTCTTTTAAAACATGGAGATACAGAAATCTCAATCAGACTGCAGCCTCGAGATGCTCGTGACCAGACGAGAGACCAGACGAGAGACCAGACGCTCGTGATGTTTACCTGCTGCCGCTGCTTTGATGTTGTAGACGACTCCATTGATACACAGCTGGAAGTCCTTGTTGATGAGAGTGTGCAGAGACGTAGCGGCGGCAATCCTCACACCATCTGTGTATAAAGAACCAGCAATCAATTAACATACTGTTTGTCCAACACACCAATACACCAATACACACCTTCCCATACACTAACGGTACGGAGGAAGCGGCTCATGCTAGGCTTGGAGCGGTACACACTCACCTCCTAGAAATTACGAATCTGTTCTTTTTTTTCTATCATTTCTTCTGCTTTAATTTATTCTTATTTAAATTATTAAGCGACTCTAACAGTAATTCAAATAACAGATGTTTATTAATGTCTATGATTAGATACAAGATATTAATCTAATACATTTTTACAGAAATAATAGAAAGAATGTTTGAATTATAATTTCCATATTAATTTATTTATTATTAAGCAACAGGAAAATAAGAGTGCGGCGTCGCAGCAGGATTCTGATCAGGCATTCTCACGGTCAACTACAAACTCAGTCACTAGGTGACGCTGAAGCTCAGGCGATCAGGTAAGACGAGCGACACCTGCTACGCCTCTTTATAAGCGGCACTGAGGCTGCAGCTCTCATTGTAACATCAGCAGCTCTGTGCAGGACGGAGAGCGGCGTCACGCTGGGGCGGGGCGGGGCGGGGCGGGGCGGGGTTTAACAAGAGAGAGAGAATTATATTCGAAAGGGGAAAGAGAAAAGATATATAAAAAAGAAAATTCCATTTAAAAAAAGAAACAAAAAGTATATAAAAAATCTGAAAAAGTAAAAGAAAAGGGCATTTAAAAAGAGAGACTGCAAACAAGATGTTAATAAAGTGAAATTAATAAGATGTTTGATAAATAATTTCTTAAATAATAAATAATAAAACGAGAGAAGATTAAAGAAAAATATTGACAGGAAAAAAAATATTGCAAAAAAGAAAAAATATATTTTAAAATAAAACATGTATTTCTAAAAATGAAAAAAGATGAATAAAAAGATTTTTAAAATGGGAGAAAATATGTTTGGAAAATGTCTTGATATTTGGAAAGAAAAAAAAAAGTGAAAAGACTGCAAGAAAAGATGTTTGAAGAAAAATGATCTTGAAAAATACATTTATAATTTGCTTAAAAAAAGAAGAAAATGTATTTAAAAAGAGATCCTGCAGGAAAAGATATCTGAAGAGAAAGAAAAAGATTTCAAAGTAAAATGTTTTTATTACAAAAGAGATTTCAGAAGAGAGAAAAGAAAGAATCTTGTTTTTCGCGATTTTCTTGCCATGTGATGGAAGTTTTATGAGTTTTAATTTACAAAAGTGTACAAAAGCTTCTCCCTTCACCTGACTAGTGAATAGGGTTGGGTACCGAAAACCGGTGCCAATATAACCGGTATGTTCCGGACCGAAACAGAGCGCGAATTTCGGTGCCTCATTTCGGTGCCACTTAAATGCCTGAACTGTCAAGTCAAGTCAAATTTATTTATAGCACATTTAAAAACAACCGAAATTGACCAAAGTGCTGTACAATAATAAAGAGGGAAACAAACAAACAAACAAAAAAAAAACTGAATTAAACAGCATAAAATGAAAGCAAAATAAAATTTTATATAACTATGTAAAAAGTAAATAAAAATCAGTTAATGACAGTTAAACAATAATCAAATGAAATCATGCATAGATCATTTAATTAAAAAACAATCAATTAAACTTAACTAAAAAGTAAAACAAATAATTAAAAAGAATAAAAGGAATAAAAAGAATAAAAGGGCATCAAATGTCTCAGCCAGGTGTAAAGGCCACTGAAAAGAAGTGAGCTTTCAGTCTGGATTTAAAAGTTTCTAATGTAGGTGCTGCTCTACTGTAATATTAAACGGTAAACCATCCCATAATTTAGGCGCCGCGACAGCAAACGCTCGGCCACTTCTGAGCTTTAATCTAGACCTTGGGACAGAGAGGAGCAACTGGTCTGGAACTGTGGATTAATATATTTGTTCTCTGGTGATGATGACTCAGTTGTAATAAACATGAGATTCATCAACACATGATCGCTAGTAAAATTTAAATACTGCATTCATGGGTGTCAGAAACGTTCGGAAAAATTAATTATTTCCTTAATTAGAAAAATCTTGAGGACTTCGGAAAGCTTTGATAAAACAAGCCAAAACATTGTTGCAGTAATGTTACTGTCCATTTTATTTTTGTAGATTAAAAGTTTATTAGATTAGATAAAGAAATTAAAAGCACAAATCATCTTGAAGTGAGACGATCCGAGATGCGCGTGAACGCAGCCACTAACGTTACACTCGCTCTGACGGCAGCAGGTGGGCGACCGCTAGCTTAACTTGCTAAATTAACTCTCGTTAAAATGCCTAAAACTAAACGGTCGAAAGTGTGGCTGCATTTCACAAGAAAGGATTCCGACACCGCGACGTGCAGCAAATGTTTCACAGCAGTTGAACATTATGAATGAAATCTAATGAAACATTTGAGGACACACGGAATAAAGTTAAAGCAGAGGGACGCGCCGTGTTTAACAGATTACAGACAACAGCTGGCGCTATCGGTGTGTGACGACCCCCAGCCCCAGTCAGACCAACCGGAGTCCAATGTAGGAGTCCAATGTAGGAGTCCAATGTAGTCCAAACGATACCCAACCCTACTAGTGACCAGCGCCACCATCGTCTCCTAGCCTGAGGGATCATGTCGCTGTCTCACCAGGACGTTTCTGTCCCTCAGCCCAAATCAGCATTTCATTCCTGCAACATTCCACATTCTCTGGGTGATAACTTGAGCTAACATTATTTATGGACGTTCCACATCTGTAAATGTGACTACAATGAATTTAAAAAGGTAACGTGATCATTAATGGATTTAAAAACTGCACTGGCCAATCGCAGTAGTGTAAGAGAGAAGTACTGCAGGACACGCGCAGGGACGGGAAAAGCACCGCACTCCATTTCATATTCCCTCCTGATGGTTTTATTCCAGTTACAGCCGGATGGTATAATCATGGGTCCAGTGCTCGTCCCCATCCCCGCAGCGTCCGTGTCTCTGTAGGCACCTGTGCTGAGTACAGAAGCTGTAACTCCTGGATCCTCCCTCTGGATGTCCTGAATGAGATCACTGACCGTCGAGAGCATGGGCCTCAGGTGGAAGAGACATTTCTCCTGTCGGGACGGCAGCGGCAGAGCCAGGACCGGGCGGCCATGTTTGTACTGCACTGAAAGATCTACAGCATGGAGAAAAACACAGCGAGTTACAAACACCTGTACTGTATGTATACTGAAGAATCTTTAGAATAATTATGCCAGTTGTCATGTAGAAAGATTACCACTAGATGGTGCTACAGTGCTACAGCAAGAGACTGGAAGAACCCAAAGGCTGAGCTGAAAAGAGAGGAAACGTAACCGTTACACATCCATATCCCATAATACTCAGCATAAATCATACAGCACATGGGTTTAATATGTAAAGCACGAGCGAGCGGACCATGTCGAATAGACAGACAGATGGAGTATAGTGTAGACCAGAGTTTCCTAAAGTGGGAGCGCAAAGTCAAACGCTGAAAAAAAAAAATCATACGAACAAATACACCTATAATAACATACTTTATACTCTGTGTTCCACATTACCGCTCCTGCTGTGCCAGACTGCTGTACTGTACATTGTTTCATATGTTGTTCATGGTTCTTAAGAATATAAATGATGCTGCTTTATTATTTTTTCTCTGCGATTAAACCGGATGCAATTATTTCGCTGCTGTTAGAGATAATCCAGTACCAGGCCCCCGACCCTGACCACACCTCTCCCTTACAGCACCACTGGTGTTAGAACCTTCACGTGTTCCTCACACACACACACACACACACACACACACACACACCCCAGAGTGTGCAGATTTAATTCTCTGGCGGTACAAATTTGTCACGATCTATGAATGCATTCGTCTGTTGATGATTTTATGATTTACGATCTATTATCTATCATATCTATTATGATGACGTTCTTTATGTAGCTCAAAATGTGCCATGTTGTTGTTGTTTTTTATTGTCTGACCTAAAAGATTTAGGAACAGTAGCTGGGCCGTGAGAAACCATTTAAAAATGTTTTTTTTAACTTCTGTAATTAGCACACATCAGGCACTATGACATCAGCCCCTTGTTGTCATAGCGTGTGAGGGCCCTCTTATTCTTCTAAGCATTTAGGTTTTTGGGGGGTCTTAACAAAAACTCTTTTTGGAACTTGGAATCTGCTGTTATCAGGATGCCTGAATATCTTTCACACTGCATGTCCTGGGCTCAACGCAACAGGAAGTCGGGTATTTTGGGTGATTTGCAAAATGCGCCAAATGCATTTTGATCTACGCCTCCTAGGGGATTTATACGATGTCCACCAAACCGGCCCGATGTGATTCAGGACATCGAGGATGCAAAGTTGAAGAGGGATTTTAGGTACCTCAAAAGGGTCAGCCGTGACGACGCCTTAAATCTTATGCTGAAAAGTGGTTATTTGCTTTCTGTGTGACATCATATTGAGTGACATCATAACGGTAGTGGTGTGTCCCCTTTAAATGTGTCTGCCGTCTTTCTGGTGTGCCGGTGGCAACGGCCCCGGGTGCTTGGGCCCGCTCATTGTTGCTTGCAACTATATTTAAATTTGAAACTACTACATTCATTTTAAAATTAATCTAGGAAAGTAATAGCTAAAATAAACTTGATTGGCCGTGGGATTTTAACTGACATGCTCTTGTTTCATCTTAGTCTCCCGTGTTGATTTTAGTTGATTTAGTTTAGTTGTTAGGTTTCGACTTTTTAAAGTTTTTGAAGGCTAAAAAAGTAGTAGTTAACCCTGTAGCTTATAGACATACAGCACATCCTATGAGTGTCGAGCCAGTTGAGACAGAAAGATACTGTGATGAAAAGATAAAGAGAGACAGACAGATGAAGCAGACGCACTGATAAACAGAGAGACGTTACACACAGACAGATCCGTATCTCGATTTTATGTGAACAGCTCAATATTGTGTTCAGATAACCACAGGAGTAACAATGATGGCACCGAAAATGAGCAAATTGTTAAACAGCCACTGCAAAGCCGACAACACGGGCTTCATTCCAACTCTGCAGGAATCTACTGGGATGATCGACTTGTGCAAACATTCACTGTCTGCTTTAGCAGGGTGTGGAGCGAGAGAGAGGAAAACAAGAGAAGTCTTTGTGCAGAGGCACACAAATATATAATGTGTTCATTTTATTACATTTTTTATGGTTCTCCCATGAATGCAGATTTACCCATAGATTTGTAATTCATCATAGATTATCTACAGTTTAATGCTACGTGAGGATGTTTTTCATTTATATATCGTTCCTTATTTACAGAACACTAAAAGAGTTTTTTTCCCCCCTTTAATATAAACACTGGTTTCAACGTCAGTATTTTCTGACACGTGCCCAGGAGAGAACAGACAGGACTGAGGGTTTTACTTTACTGAATAAAAAATAATACAAAAGGTGTTTCAGGAATGGCAATTTATTAGCATTTATTTTAAAATATAACTTGGACGTGTCAATAATTTTGCCACATACACTGCGCAGGTATAGTACTGTACCTCCGCTCCGTTCTAGGAACATGTTCGTAAGTCGGATTTGTTCTTAAGTCAGGTAATGTACACCTTTGACACGGCTATACAATGTAAACAATCCACTTGACCAAATCTGTCACTTTCCCAAAACCGCGCCTAAGGAAATGAATCTGACAGTGAAATGTAAGTGTGTCGTCTCTGCGCCTTTAAATCACGAGGGGAATCCCAGACACCATTGTGTATCAGATCTGTTTTCCACTGTACTGGACTGTGAACTCTGTTTTGTTAAGACACTGCAGTATCTATTTTTTGTACAAGACACGTGAGCTACTGCGATTTGTTCGCTTCTACAAATATTTGTAGAACTGCGGCCTGTTCATACAGTATCTGTGGAAATTCATAACTTGAATTAGAATTGAAAGAGGCCAACCCTGAGAGGACCCTGAGACATCCAGAGAAGGACCTGCTCCAGCTGGATTCTGCTCCATGATGGTTTGGATCTACACGTGCTGCTCCTGAGCTCCCAGTGATCCAGACCCCCATCAGCCCTCTGCACCTGCTGACTCGTCCCTGTGCTGAACTGGACTTTGTGTTAATTTAAATATCTTCTGTTATACTGAACTTCCAGCCTCCTAACACACAGTATGTCTGCATAAAATCCCTGCTATCCGTTATCACCCAGATGAGGATGGGGTCCCTGTTGAGTCTGGTTCCTCTCAAGGTTTCTTCCTATTGACATCTCAGGAAGTTTTTCCTTGCCACCGTCGGCCGTCACCGATGGCTCCTCGCTCATCAGGGACAATCGCACTTCCATAAATTTTCTTTTCATTTTGTGAAGCTGCTCTGAGGCAATGACCGTTGTTAAAAGAGCTATAGAAATAAAATTGAATTGAATTAAAATGTGAACATACTGTATACTATTGGTTTAAAAAGGTGTTCAAATGAGAAATGAGACACTTTGTTTTATCAGAATAAATTTTAGTAGTTCATCATATTGTTTGAATGTTTTTTATTGTTGATATTATTGTGTGTGTGTGTGTGTGTGTGTGTGTGTGTGTGTGTGTGTGTGTGTGTGAAATGCTTATTTAACAAAATATTTGCTGATTTTTATGCAGGGGAGCCAATAATTCTGCAAATGAAGCACGACACTGTTGTCTACTGTTGAATGCTAGTCTCAGGTGTTTTAAAACAGACAGAACTTATAAACAACACTGAACTACAGTCATATCATGAAGATAAAGCATCACACGAGATCTTGTGAATATACTGTACACCGATTAGCCATAACATTAAAACCACCAAGATTCACGTCCCCCTTGTGCCACCAGGTGGCTCGGCCTCTCCAGGAGTGGCTCCACAGGGTCTCTGGAGGCAGCAGAGGCGGGGTGTGGGTTGTGGGGCGGGGCTTTTGGCACTTCCCATGGCATGTGACTGGTGATCAGTGTTCAGTTCACCTGGTAGTGGTGGTGTTAATGTTATGGCTGACTGGTGTATATAGATTCCAGCCTCTGCACATGAGGACAACCTTCCTCTCAGGCAGCTCCATCCTGAGACGCCTCTCTGAATTTCTAGTAATGAAAGCCATTCCTGGTCCCGTTAACGACTGGACACTAACACGCACTGAGTTTGGTGGTTATGACCCAGCACATGCACGCTCCTCCATGAGGATGATCGCTGCTTTTGATCGTTTCATTAACGACCTCATCAGTATTCAGTGAGACGGAGCCAATGACATAGTGAACGAACAGAGTTTACGACATTGTCTCCGGGAGATCTCGTCGTATAGAGAGACTTACATCCATGAAAGATGTTTGAGTGTAGCGAGTTCCATGCATGAAAATGCCTTGGACATGGATCAGAGTGTGTCAGAACATGTGCTAGGTCTAAACCAAATCGAGCTGAGACACATTTCCCTCTTATTTGTCACCATTTATTTTTAAATACGAATGTATAAAATGCCAGATGATGTAAAGCATCATTAAATGCTGCACAGTTTACAAAAGGTTAGGAATGAGTGCTATTGATGTACAGTACTGTAGTAACATGTGTTGGATTAGACATGCGATGGACCTGTGTCTCATCCAGAGTGTTCCAGCTCCACACCCAGTGTTCATGGGGTAGATTTAGGTAGGGACGCACTTACACACAGAGCCGTATTCGTTTTCAGTCCAATACTGTGATCAGGTACTCGTAAAATTATTCCAATACAAGTGCACACACACACACACACACACACACACACACACACACACACACACACACACACACACACAC
Organism: Clarias macrocephalus; assembly: GCA_011419295.1. Lineage (NCBI taxonomy): Eukaryota > Metazoa > Chordata > Actinopteri > Siluriformes > Clariidae > Clarias > Clarias macrocephalus. Next base: position 15,441 of record JAAGKR010004976.1, read on the forward strand.
CAGTTTATGTCACATTAACACTATAATCTCTCATTACTTGAGCAGGTAGAGGAAGAACAGCGTCAGCATTTTGCAAATATAAGAGCCGACTAAAATTATGCACAGAGTGAAACATGGCTTCTTTAATACAAACAGTTTGATAGAACATCCGAAACACCAGCACAGTTTGCTAATGCTGGCAGTGTGAACATCACAACCAACTTCTCAGCAAACCTTTGAGAATAGAGGAAACGTCCAGTGGCGACCCACAGGAGCTCTTATCCAGGACATGTCTCTTAATCACCCGCCGCTGTCAGCTGTAGATGAGACGTGGTTGTCTTCTCAGCATATTGGACGAGACTCCAGCTTGCGACCATGTCAGAGAAGCTGCACTATGAAAGCTGCATGACTTTAAGAAGTTGTTGCATGTTACATTTGGTCTTCAGTTCCACCACAGATGGGGTTCACCTCCTAATAAAGCGATCGCAGACACCTTTGATGATTTGGCTTGGGGCATTCTGGGAAGTTCTGTTCACAAATACAAAGTCTAAAACATGCTCAAGGTCATGAGTGATGCTGGACTCCGCGTCCTGCCGGGTGTCGCTCGCGCCCTCCAGCTGGCTGTTAACGAGGCTCTTATGGCTCAGAAAGGATTCCAGATTTGGTGGCAGATGAACATGAAATAACCTGCTGCTGTCTTGAATATATTCTGAGCCGGTGTGACCAGCCTATAAAAACCAGGCTGGAGCAGCACATACAGTAACGCAGTACACGCTACAGTCCCTGTCCGAGCAGAAGACGCTGTGGGAATGTCTGGGTCTGAGTACAACCTCACCAGTGTGAACTTCTAATAATAACGCTCTCTACATTCTGGCTCTGTTTGAGGAGTTCACCTGAAAAGTGAGCAGCTCTGCTGTTTCTGACTCAGATGTGGTTTCTGACTGCAGCATCATGACAATGAAAGAAACCCTGGCCACAGCCGCCATCATCACCACCAACTACAGGTTTCTGACCGCCATCTTTAAAAAACGGACTCAATATTCAGTTCGAGTGCTTTCTAGTAATCATGGTTTGATCCCAAGGTAGACTCGCAAAGCCAGCAGAACTGCTCACAATGCCGAGTTGAAGTTCACCCTGTCGTTGTGCTTGCTGCTAACTTTTTATTATGTCTTTATTTTTGTCACTAGCATTGCTGAGAGAGTAAAGACGGACGAATACAGTGACGCAAGGACGAGATTCTCTAAGCAAATGGAAAAACAAAGCCAGTTATTAGGAGGTTCACTATCGAACCGGCACTCGCATGGACATGAACTTTTGTGTTAAAGAGATCAGGAAGATCAGACACACCCCTCTCACACGCCTCTCACACCCTCTCACACCCCTCTCACGCCCCTCTCACGCCCCCTCACACGCCCCTCTCACGCCCCTCTCACGCCCCTCTCACGCCCCTCTCACGCCCCTCTCACGCCCCTCTCACGCCCCTCACACCGCCTCTCACACCCCTCTCACACCCCTCTCACACTCTTCACCCACATGCCATCTGGAAAAAGTACGGAAGTATTCGAGACCTGATGAACACGTGAGCATCTAACAGTTGTTCATATCAACCTGTAAATGCTCTTTTGCACAATATTTATTACTTGATATCTGCATAAAACTATTTTATCTTTGCTGCTAATTACAAGGAATGTTTCCTGTTTACTGTTTCTCCTCCCACCTCATCACCACAAAGTATTGAAATGTGTCACATTGTCGCTCTTGTGCACTTTGTTTGTAAAGGACTTCGATACAGTTTTCTGTTAATGTAAAAAAGGTTCATCTGTTTTGTCTCAGCTGGTCAGCTAATGAGGTTTCTTAGTTAGCGAGTTAGTATTTGTTAATTCATGATGTGAATTGATGTTGTATGTAGCACCTCGGTCCTGGAGGAGCGTTGTTTTGTTTTGTTTTGTTTTGTTTTGTTTTATTTTGTTTTATTTTGTTTTATTTTGTTTCGTTTCGTTGTGTGACGGTATGTGGCTGAAGTGATAATAAAAGCCGACTTGACTTGAGTAGTGTGAAAAGGCTGTTTAGCTCAGTGTTATTATTACAGATTTAAAAAAAAACGGCTGATGATGATGATGATGATGATGATGATGATGCAGAGAAACCGCTTTTCAGTTATGTATTAGTAAAACACGTCGGCCTGAAAAAACATCAAACAGAGGAGATGAGATTCAAGAGTCAAACACTTTATTAATCCCCGAGGGAAATTGCTTTGCCTTGTTATCGGCGTGTAACAGTGTTTTCGCGGTCCACATGTTAACACTGAAAATCACATCGTCTGAACATCTTCACTCTGCAAGGATTTTTCCCAAAAAATGTATTTTCAGCGACTTAACACGTGTACGTGTGGACAAAAACAAGGCTAAAGTAAAGTAACGGTGCGTCTCCAGCTTTAACCACATCGACAAAAAAACTAAAATTCTTACCCCAGTCCTTTTAACATAAGCTTAGACTCGTATGTTCCTGCTTCAAATACACACTACAAACAAAACCACACGTAATTTAATGCACGAAAAAGAAAAAAAATTAGCAAACAAAACAGAATTTACACCAAAAAAGAAAAAAGACAAAATGAATGAACAGATCAGACGTTTACAAACACAAAGAGAAAACAAACAAAACCAAACTCACCTCACAAAAAAAGGAAAAAATTTATAGCAGAAAAAAATACAAAACAACACAAAACCAGGCCGAGGCGGATGAGACGGCGCTTTAATCGCTCGGGAAAAACTCGCGCACCTGAACTTTACTTAATAAGTAACTGAGTTCTCTACAGTCCCTCCTTTTTTTCCGTCAGCTCACAAAAAAAAAAAGGCTCGTAATTTCTCAGGTCAAAGTTCACCTGGCAGAAATAAAGGCGGTGCGGAGTGAAGGCAACTTTCACACCAGTTCAGTAACACACACGGCTCACGCTGCCGCTTTCACTGACGAGATTTAGATGAACTTCATATGGAATTAATAATGTTCTTCATGATTACACTCGCACTAATGTGAGCCCCGCCTAAAGTCACATGACTCAGAGATTACAGAGCAGCCACGCCCTCTTGTTGAAAACTGCACTTACATCACTGCGGCTCTCAGAGGAACCAAACGAAGCCAGCAGCTCTGATTTGCGATGCGCTGACACACAGGAGAGCAGGCGGAGTGTATTCGGGTAAAAGAAGAAAAACTGCTCAGTGCTTTGGCTTCTTCATCAGTCAAATGTGCTGCGCTGGTGCTCACTGTGCGAATGCAGCAGGAGAGACGCTTCTCCTAAAAGTCAATAATAATAATAAAAAAGCGCAAGTGACGCAAAGACTGAATTTCGGTTTGGATCCTCAGGGGGAAATAAAGGAAGTGTATTAATATTTCACAGTCGCAGGGTGGAATCGTGGAGCCGAGCACGAGAATGACTCGAACGTTTCTCACGTGAGTTTGAGTCATGTGCACAGGAAGGCAATATTTTTTTAAACAGATGGCCGGCCGGGCGGTGCAGGTTCTCTTTTTGTTACACGTCTGATGCTAAAAAAGAGGGAAAGAAAAAACACAGCAGGTGCAACTTCAAACACAACATGGACCCGTGCGATTATTTAATTACATTTATTACAGATATTATACAGATCAGTGCGTGTTTGTTTATTTGTTTGTTATTTGCTTTAAGCCTACATAAACACATTTAAAAACATAATGGCATATTTAATCATCGCAACATGTGTCAACATAGTTACATTAAATCATGCAGCCCTACTGGAGGCGTAACACGACGGCACATTATCACTAACGAGTTTTAATCACGCAGTTATTATTCTGATTTGCATCTACTTGCAATATTTTGTAATGAATGTAGTCGTCTCTCTTTACAAAAAATATAAACAATCTTCATGTAAACCCTCGCAGCCCCGACCAGGGATTCGATCTTTTGTTGGTCGAGTCAGTGGATCAGTTTTTGATTCAGAATTTCTTCATATTTCTTCAATTATTTGGGTAAAATTACTAAGTTTTGAAAACGTTTTTTTTTTCCTTGACATTTGCCTCAGTGTTTAATATGAATACAAAAGACTTCCATCTTCTGGAAATACTCTTATTTCACTTCAGTGTCACTTCATCGAGTTTATGGGCAGGTGGTGCATCACTAACATCACTACAGGATGTCCATCACTTCGTACCAGACATGACATTTGAAGAACTGAACAGAAACGACACCAGCAGGTTCCAGCAGGTTCCAGCAGGTTCCACACCATTTCAATGTTAATTTGTTACTTTTTGTAGTTTTAACACTTTGAAATGTGTAAGAAAAATAAGCTTCTTCAGACAAATCAGACTGTAAACGTTAGTGTTGAATCGACTCGAACTGAAAATAACAACACAGAAGAATTTAATGGAATCGAACTGAAACTAAACGACACGCTGGTTACGAAACAGATAAACTACAACCACAATGCAAAAAGGTACACGGTTACACGCGAGTGAATACACACACACACACACACACACACACACACACACACACACACACACACACACACAAGAACGGAATATACACAGGCAGACAAATATTACAGAGAGGGAAACGACAGCTGATTATACAGTAGATTTGGACCAGAATCCAATTAGTGTAAAAGAAAAAATATATATAAAATATACTGTGTGTGTGTGTGTGTGTGTGTGTGTGTGTGTGTGTGTGTGTGTGTGTGCTGCCCAGTGCCACCAGTACATTTTATAGTAACGTGAAAGGACGGAAGGAGTCTGAATATCTTTCTAACTCTTCGACTCCTGACTTCCAGCTCAGACTTCATCACTTCATCATGGCAGTGGACACAGAGGAACAAGAAATACTCACAAGTTTTAAGCTGTTTATGCAAAAGTGCCGCTGTGTCATATTTAATGTGAGCAGAGCCACGATCGTATCGGTCACCCAGACTCGGTGCTCAGTTACCATGGTCATGTTCTTTACACCACATCTCAAGTCACCTGTTATATAATTATAGTGTTTAGTTAATTATGCAATTATAATGAATATCATGATTTGTAATTAAATAGCATCATTTATGATTGTATTATTTTTTGTGATTATTTTATAGTAAATAACCCCAGACAAACAAAGTTTTACTGGTAACAGAAGAATCAATGCAAATTTTCAGAATTTAGAAACTGCTAGTTTGTACACCAAACACCAGTCGGGTAGCCCCACCCACCAGTCGCGTAGCCCCACCCACCAGTCGGGTAGCCCCACCCACCAGTCGGGTAGCCCCACCCACCAGTCGGGTAGCCCCACCCACCAGTCGGGTAGCCCCACCCACCAGTCGGGTGGCTCTCCTCTATCACATGATACCCACCAGGGATGGTTAAGTGTGATGAGAGCCGTCCGTACCGTCAGGTGTAACACACATGGAATCAAGCGCCGTCCACATTCTCCCACATCACCGCTCTAATGGCCCTGACTGGGTAAAGTCGCTGTGGTTTCATAGAGGAGCAGCAGCAGCAGAGTTAGTTAGTGTTAATGTTTTGACAGTTAAATAACATCATATTTTCATCTCTGTGTAGGAGTTTTTAATGAAAGTCATTTACAAGAACAACAGATGCAGTTGTGTACAGATGGATGTAGAAAGTAAAGCGCGCACACACACACACACACACACACACACACTGCATATGCCAGAGTCAGTAACTGACATTCATGCATGACTGCCAGACACACACAGCACAGCAGGACTGTCGCTCTCCTCCATGTAGTTTCCATTCTGGTGAAGAAATCAGCAAAATCCAACAGTTTTCAGGACTTTCAACTGCTCCATCTAACAAACTCCACTAGATCGTGAACTGACTAATTGGTGTACTGGAAGGAGAGGCTCGTGTATGGTGTGTGATTCTTCTCTTCTGTCACGTGTGTCATGTTGGAGGCGTGTGGTCCTGGTGAAGACAGTAACACACACTGACGTGGGTCTATTAGGTCCAGGAGCTTCCCAGTAGCCATGGAAGGGTCTTGAATAATGTGTTGGTGTGGACCATCAGTCAGACCAAATAGTCCTTTTCATCAAGTCGCTTCTTTCCGACGGCTTCGAGTAGAAAATGCCAAAGTACTAGATGACGAATCTGCCTCGAAGGAAATTTCAGCTTTTCTGCAGGATATGTTTGAGGGGTTGCTGGGTTTCCTGCAGGAATAAAGTTATTATAGTTTATGTTGCTGCTGATTTATGGGCCAGTGGGCACAAACCTGGCCCTCGTTTTCACTTCACCCGGAGGATCTCAAGATCTAATAGACACGGCCAGTGACTCGGTTTGTCTCCCAGTTATTTATCTCAAGTCAGATGCTTATGATTATGATTATTATGATTATTATGATTATTATTATTATTATTATGATTATTGAGCCCTTTGAGAATTTCTAATCTCTCTCTGATATTTAAATTTCAGAACAAGAACAATATACTTGACATTTTTACCCGTCCAGACCTCGAGCCTTCAGCCTTCAGTCCCACACTACAGTGTTTAATTACAGTAAGTGTTTAAAGAGCTGTGTAAGCTGAGCGACAGGAAAATAAACACGCTTCTTAAACCCGTTCCACTGCACTTCATCCTCCTCCAGACCTTGAATTCCAGCTTAACTGCTCACATGGACACTGATCTGATAGGATTTGCATTTACAGGCTCGAAGCATCTAATCAGAAAGTACCGTTTGTTTGACGTGTGTGACCCGGTTCTGCCTGCTGTGATATTCATATATATTCATGCGCTAGTCTATATTCGTATCAGTGAAGCGTTTAAACTGATACAAATATAGAAGAAGATGGTGATCCAACTTTGAGGTTAAATTCCGCCTTCTCTGTTATGACCGGTTTGAGGATTCAGTCTCATCCATTATTAGCCCATCAGTGCTCCTCCTACAGACTTAGTGAAAAGTCAAATCAGACTAAATCAGGAAGGAACGGAAGTAAAAAATGTTGTTTTAGAAACGCAGGTTTAAAGCAGATCCTGTCATTGCATTAGAGACAGATTCTGTGATTAAAATGACATAAAATATTATTATTATTATTGTTATTATTATTATCATTATTATCATTATAGCATACACAGGCAGGCCTGGACAGACTTTTGAGTCGATGTACCTCAGCCTGTAATGAGGACGACTAAGAGCTGCCCCCCCCCCCATACTACGCCCCCCTCCCCCCCTGCTTTCCCAAAGCAATGCTGTCTCCTATTAGAGGACACTTTCTCTCCCACCACCCACTGCAGCTGTCAGGTGGAGAGGGACTATAATGACCAGCTTTCTCTGCTATAATGACACACACACACACACACACACACACACACACACACACACACACACACACACACACACACACACACTCTCAGCATTCACTGACGGGAGAATCTGCAAACTACACATTCATTAGAAAAGAGTTTGGCGAGCAGCGCGACGTCCAGAGAGATGGACTACAGCGAGTCTAAAACTCTGAGCATGAGATTGTTTCACACTCTTTAATCAATTAAACATAAACATTTTAATGATTATTTTATTACCAATAATTTGAGTAAAAAAAGAGAATCTTATACATATACAGTACAGAGCAAAAGTTTGGACACCTTCTCATTTAAAGAGTTTGAATTTGTATTATGGCAAGAAAAAAGCAGCTAAGTGAAGAAAAAACATAAAGATATCATTGAAAGAAGGTCAGTCAGTCGGAAAAATTGGGAAAACTTTGAAAGAGTTTTCTTTCTTGTGTTCTTTCTTGTGTTCTTTCTTGTGTTCTTTAGCCCAAACGCGTCTCTTCTGCTTGTTGCCTGTCCTTAGCAGTGGTTTCCTAGCAGATCTTCTACCATGAAGGCCTGATTCACACAGTCTCCTCTTAACAGTTGTTCTAGAGACGTGTCTGCTGCTAGAACTCTGTGTGCCATTGACCTGCTCTCTGATCTGAGCTGCTGTTAACCTGCGATTTCTGAGGCTGGTGACTCGGATGAACTTATCCTCCGCAGCAGAGGCGACTCTCGGTCTTCCTTTCCTGGGCCGGTCCGCATGTCAGCCAGTTTCTTTGTAGCGCTTGATGCTTTTTGTGACTGCACTTGGGGACACTTTCAAAGTTTTCCCCATTTTTCGGACTGACTGACCTTCATTTCTTACAGTAATGATGCCACTTGTTTTTCTTCACTTAGCTGCTTTTTTCTTGCCATAATACAAATTCAACCTCTTTGAATGAGAAGGGGTGTCCAAACTTTTGCTCTGTACTGTATATAAATAAAGGAGAGGTTTTGTCTGTTCACTGCTCAGAACTCAATCTTACAATCATATCTTTACGCTTCATACGTCAGAGGAAACCTGTCCGTCTGTCCGTCTGTCTGTCTAGACAGAATTCGTCACAGCATCATACAAAACTGGCTGGACAGAATTTAATAAAACTTTGCCAGTCCTTTGTTTTTTCCCTGACGTTTAACCTGCCACCAGAAATTCAATCTAAATGTTGAGTAGAAGTGACGTTATGAGCAGTTACGTACCACATTGTCACAGCACCCAGCACTTTTTTAACTCATTCATAACTTGTTTGTTTGTTTGTTGTTTGCTATAACAATATATCTCGAGGTGGGTGTGGCTATACGAGTCACTCAACAGAGCCATGTAATAGTTTACGTGTATACACAGAAACGATCACCTACAAACCGGCACAATCTGTACAGTAAGAGGTTTTGGTCTGTACACTGATCAGAATCGCTCTTACAATGGTATCTTTATGTTTTTGTACATTGGAGGACCAGAAACCAGTCTCAGACAGACAGACAGACAGACAGACAGACAGACGTGTACATGAGCTTTAACCTGAAATAATAGTATTAATAATATTATTACATTATAATAATAATAATAATAATAATAATAAAAAGCTCATCAGATTATTTTTAGCTCTGATTTTCTAACTCTTTCTACAAACTCTTTAACCGTCAACGACATGGACGAACGTCTGTAGTTGTATAAAGTAGAATTTTTAAATATTTGGTTTATAATTCATATTTTTTCTCTTTAATGATTTGTGTGCACTCGAGTTAGCAGACTTCACAAGTTTGTGTTAAATCTGAGGATCTGTCTGATGGATTCAATCAAAGTGTCTCAGAAGAGAGGTCTCATGGGAAATCGAACCTTTCTGTACACATGAATATCAGCAAAACACTTCAAATTCAATCTATAATGGAGAGAGTTCAATAACAGGTACATCAAACTCCTGCCAGATGACAATCTACTGCCAGGCTGGAAAGTTGGACTTGTAATACAGGGTGTCCCAAAAAAATTCACATCATGGATCAGATGCTTGAATTTTAACAAGATGTTTAAAAACTAACTCCGTTCAATGATGGAGCTGGTTCAGTGCTGTTCAGTGCTGATGACAGTGTGCTGCTGAAATGCCACCATGTCCACCTGACTCGACACCTTGTGATTGTTTTCTAGGGGTCTGTGTGAAAGGATCAGCCTTTAGACTGGCCCAGGACATGCAGTTACACAAAAAGTCTTGACTTCTTCAATGTAAAAGATCCAGAATAGAGGTTTTAATGATTAACACTTAATCAACAAATCCATCTTAATTTATTATTTACCCAATTAAAAATTGATTAACTGATTAAGGTTTGTTTTGCATCTTGACAACTGAGCTGCAAGCTAACGTTAGCCTAGCTGTCCTTCTTACACACCGAGTTCTCCGTCTCTGAACACAAGACTGCGTCGGCCTGCTAACAGTCCACTGCCTCGTCCGCTCCACACGCCAAGAGCTCGCTTACAAAACTGATCACTGTTGCTCTAAAACACTTTCAGTAACCCGACCGAGCGACATTTCATGAGCGCTTCACGTGCACAGCCGATGTGCGCGTGGAGGGGTGGAGCTATTCACAGACGGGTCTGCGTGCTCGCGTGTCTGTGGGGTCGGGGGTCTAAAATGAATCTACGCTCTGTGTGCAATTTAGTAAGATTTTTATTATTTTCAAGTAAAAGATTTATATATATGGAGATCAGAGTTCATACTGTTGTAATGCATTACTGGGTGGCTGTCCTGCATCCTCAATAAACAAGTTACAGTTAGTCCAAAATGCAGCCGCCAGGGTTCTCACTAGATCAAGAAAATATCATCATATAACCCCAATATTATCATCCCTGCACTGGCTACCTGTTCAGTTTAGAATTAATTACAAACTAACATTACTTACGTACAAGGCTCTAAACGGTTTCGCTCCCACACACCTAACCAGTCTTCTGATACGCTACAATCCCCCACGTTCCTTAAGATCAGAAAACTCCGGACTTCTGGTAGTTCCCAGAATATTAAAATCTACTTTTTCTGCTTTTTTAGATTTAGCTCCTAAGCTTTGGAACAGCCTTCCAGACAGTGTTCGGGGCTCAGACACAGTCTACCAATTTAAAAGTAGACTCAAGACGCATCTCTTTAATCTGTCACACACGTAACTCCATAACCTCATACTCCAGTACATCTATCCTGAATGGCACCTACACTAATTCATTCCACTTGTTCTTCCTTTCTCTACCCATCCCGAGGCATCTGGAGATTGTGCCAGCTTCAGTAGACAGAGGCCGACCCTGCGAGGTTCACACACATGATGATATATAATCCCTGCTGTCCGTTATCACCCAGATGAGGACGGGTTCCCTGTTGAGTCTGGTTCCTCTCAAGGTTTCTTCCTATTGACATCTCAGGGAGTTTTTCCTTGCCAGTGTCGCCGTCACCCTCGGCTTGCTCATCAGGGACCATCTCATTATCTACACACATTTTTCTCTCACATACACACTTCCATACATTTTCTTTTCATTTCTGTGAAGCTGCTTTGAGACCATTGTGAAAAGCCCTATAGAAATAAAACTGAATTGAATTGAATTGGTGGGTCAGGAGGCTAAGGCTCTAGCTTGTTGATCTGAGGATCTGGGTTCGAGTCCGGAGCTTGGCACACCACACCCACAGTACTCAGCCAGGGCTGCGTCAGGAAGGGCATCAGGTGTGGCGACCCCTTGAAAGAAGGTAGAGTTGATACAGATTTATTTGTCGGAGCCCGTTACAGTATGTGAGGAAACGCTGGATTGTGCCGCTAGAATTGTTTAGATAAAACTTAAAACTATGGCGTCTAGTCATCATTAATTATTAGCGATTAATGCATTATTAACTGCCAACGTGTTCAAATGTCGGTGAAGGAAAAATGGGAATTTTAAACCCTGAATCCAGAATGGCGTGTGTGTGTGTGGGTGTGTGTGTGTGTGTGTGTGTGTGTGCGTGTGTGTGTGTAACAACACAAGCCTGTGCTTTTCACTTTCTTCCACTGCGAGGAAGCTTCATATTTTTCTCGAGGCAGTTTTTCTCTTTCTGACAATAATGAGATTTCTTCATTTCTACTCCAAACGTAATTTGTAAAAACTGTACCGATGACTTCAGATACACAGCTCTCATGTTTTTATGTAGGCACTAAAGGTAGAGTACCAAGTGCGAGCTCTCATATGTGTCATCTGTGTGAAATATGAGATAATTAAACTTGCAGTAACCCCAGAAGGAGAAGCAATTGCACTCGTGAGGAAACTCATTTCTGTCATTTGTGCCTCGGGACCGAATGCCAGGCTGTTTCTATTTGTCCAGACTGTTATACGTCCAAGATCTTCTCTTCTTAAACCGTCACTGCAATACTGCTGCACTAGAGATAAAAGTGTCCTGGAATCCAATCAAAATCCCTCCATGAATTATTAATCGATCAGCGATAACTGCACACACTGTTTAATTAATGCCTAGTAAAATAAATCAATCTGCCCTGACGGTTTACGGCAAATAAACATAACAGCTCCATCTGACTGATTCGATGCTCCTGCTATCAGACACTCAGCTTTACAGCATGTGACAATGGTAAGGACTATGTTTATATTCTCACTGATTTGTCTCTTGTGGTACGAAACATGCACGTGGCCACGAACAGCACGTTCTGGACACATGGCCCGTCATGATGCAGAAATCCCTGGAGCTGTAAAGATTCTGAGCTACAGGCCTGCAGGAGATGTGCATTTTGGAGCACTCTGTGAAAGCACTCGCAGCACACAGGTCAGGTTTCCCTGCAATCAAGAAACCTGAAACAGGAAGAAAACAATCAGGACAATCAGCATGCAGCGTACAGACTGAGTAGCTCCTGAGACTGACCAGGACCTCAGCATTTTACACTGAACGCGTTCCACAGACCATCCTCACCAAACCATGAGAGTCCTGCTGCCTTGTGAGGGTGGGGCCAAGTCTCATCAGGAAGGATGATGATGATGATGATTATGATGATTATGATGATGATGAAAGATGTTTCATCATTCAGACCTTTTTTATTGGTTTGCGGTATTGATGGGACATTCATTGATTGATCAGGTGATTTCTTGCGCATTTCAAGTGACTAATACAAAAAAAAAAAACTTTTTTTGTTGTTTGTTTGTTTGTTTGTTTGTTTTTTCCGCACCTGGGCAACTACTGTGTAGCAGAAACACTCACAGACTGAGCACAATAAAATGCCAATAACTGCACATGCTTTCAACACGGTTGTGCAAAATGGCAGACGATGTGTCTCAAGGCCGCTCCCGAATGTGGGCGTATTTTGGTTTTAGGAAAAAGGAAAGTAGGAAAATCTTAATATGAAAAGAGTGATAAGTAAAAATACTATTTGCCCTACAATTACAACATACTTCTGCTGTGACAGCTGTGTGTGTGTGTGTGTGTGTGTGTGTGTGTGTGTGTGTGTGTGTGTGTGTGTGTGTGTGTTAATATATTCTGTAATGGATGCTCCTGCAAGTAATCCTAGTTGGTGTACGTAACGTTATGCGTACGTTATGTCCTCTGTGTGTAGTGATAGTAAAGAGATTATTAATTGATCATTAAGTGGTTTATGTAAACTGATGATTGATTACGGTCACTGACTCCAATCACAAGTCTGCAGTGATGGTTTATTCAAAGGAAAAAAGTGGGACTGTGCCATGCAAGCAAAATAAATCCCCTCACAGCACAATAGAGTCATAATAAGTAGTTAGAACAGGGACGCCTACTCTACAAAAGTCTAGTCTACTCATGCACTAATTGTTATTTTCTTGACAGATAATGTTTTTTGTTTTGTTTAGTTTTTTTACCTACCTTTACCTTTTTGGCCTTTAAAAAATTTGTAGTATAAGTGACAGATTAAAATATCTGTTACAACATAAGTGAGAACAGGAACAGGAAGTTGACTACAGGAAGTTATTTTGTAAAAACATGCCAAGACAGACCTCAACCGCATCGGGTCATCAAGGCCAAACCAAAGATATTTCAATTCTTGCACTATGTATTTTTTTGTTGTCATGTTCAATAATGGGACGTGAAGGTAGAAGTCGATCATGCGACAAAAATACTATATAATGTTTCTTGATGATATTTCCAGTAGTGTTATACTTAAAAAAGGAATAATAATCCGTGTATAATGAGTCTTAGGTTAGGTGTCTACAACAAGACCTTGGAATGTCGCTCCTGAAAACAAGTCAGGTGTTGAAGTGATAAACCTGAAGTCTGAGAAACCCTTAATGTTTTCACTGACAACATTTAATTATATCCATATGGGAGCAAATTAAGAAATTAGTTAAAATATACTTTAACATAAAGAAAATGTTCTTCCCAACATTTGACCTTGACCCAGTTTGGATCAGTTTTCAAATTTTCACACGGATGCAAATTTAAAACACACAGACGGCAAAAATCTTAGACATCCTGTAACCGATCTAAACCTGAACGTGTAAATAGCGTCTCTGTATGTCATACACACCGTTTGACATTGCTTTGACCTTGACCCTGTTATGACAAATTCCAAAATATAATCAAAGATAATTAACACATCAATACAGAAATTCAACAATTAGTCGAAAAATATCACAGTAACGAGAGTCGCTATATAACTTAATGTGAGCATGTTAAACAAACTACATTGTTTTTTTTGTTGTTGTTGTTTTTTTCTTCAAAACACTCGGGTCTTTTTTAGACAGTAGTACAAAAGACTAATATCCCATGAGCAGCATTTATGACTGTAGATAAAAAAGGTCTGACAGGTTAAAGCTCACAGGGAGGCTGAAACAATCAGTCTTTACAAGCCCGGTGAGGTGAAAGACATGGCAGGACGCGCGACATGCTGAAACCTGACGGGCAACAGGAGCAGAAGACCAGAGCGGATTTCTCTGAGGCTACGCTAGACATCGGCTCGTAAAAACTGGAACGTTGAAGACTGGAACGGTATCAGGTGACGACACGAGGAGCAGAGTGAAACCCTCACCCCTGCACAGACTACAGAGGAAGAGGGATGTTTGTGTCAATGGAAAATGATGAGCAGTGCGGTTTTTACTGTATTATCTGAAGCTCGGATCTTTTCACCGATTATTATCTTTAGTGGTGTGTTTCAGGAGGCGACACGGTGGTGTAGCGAGTTCGATTCCCGCCTCGGGCTCAGTCTGCATGGAGTTTGCATGGTATCCCCCTGCTTGGTGGGTTTCCTCTGGGTACTCAGGTTTCCTCCCACAGTCCAAAGACATGCAGATTAGGCTAATGTCTGTTACCAAATTGTGAATAGTGTGTGTGTGTGTGTGTGTGTGTGTGTGTGTGTGTGTGTGTGTGTGTATGGGTTGGCACCCCGTCTAGGGTGTGGCCCGCCTCATGCCCTATATCTCCTGGGAAAGGCTCCAGGCCACGCGCAACCCTGAACCCAGGATAACGCGGTACGGTATAGACGCGGAGTGAGCGAGAGTTTCAGGAGTCAGCAGGACAGTTTAGCAGAGATTAGCACAGAGTCATTGTGTTTAAGTTGTGTTAAAAGTCTTCACTGTGTCTGAGTGGCAGTCACACTAATGCACTTCGCATAACTGACAGTTTCAAACTTTTTTTAAGCATGAATAGTTTTTCATTTAACCAGTATAATGATTAAATAAATGCCTGTATTAACATTTCTTTCAAATGAAAGATTTCTCTTGCGTCTTTTCTTTCTTTTGTTTCATGAAGTTTACCACAGAAAACAGGAAACATCAAAGAAGACCGAAGTGTAGCATTCGTTTGATTTCGTTTCACACAAACACCAATAGACAAAAGTTCGTCTACTTAATAAATAAAACTCGATCGTTTATAACTTTATTTCGGAAGTCATATAATCTGACACTATTCGTAACAACTGCACACACACACACACACACACACACGTATAAAACTCCAGAATGCTAACGTTAGTTTCAGCTCCGCGGTGTCGCACTACAAACCGCAGCACCCTCCCTATACAGGCGCGCTACATTTAGTGTGTAACAATGTAACGCATGCCCTTTGTAGTGCACTCCGCTCCGGTGACAGCGCTCTTTAGGATCGAGCCATAGAGAAGTTCTGCTGGATCTCTTACCGTTTTCGGCGGATTCGCGCTGGTTTTAAAAGCAGCCCTGCTGTGTGAAAGACTGCGGTAGAGTCCGGAGAGTCTGAAACCCGCTCTCAGAGCAGCCATGACGGGAAAAACTAAACTGTAGCACAACTTCAGGATTTCGCCTTCATCGGTGTCCGTTAAGGAGTGGCGGCTGTGAGACGGAGTGTGTTCGGTCTCTCCATGAGCTTTTACACCGCCGCTACACTTCACCTAGTGTCCTCTCTCCTCTACTCTGTCTCCTCTTTCTGCTCCCCGGTGCTCCTCCTACCGGAGAACCGAGCTGCAGGGTGTGTGAGATGTGAACGGAGAGCAGTGTGAGTGTGTGTGTGTGTGTGTGTGGGAGGGAGATGAGAACAGAAAGCAGTGCTAAGTCTCAGTAACACCGGTGGTCATGTTCAGACAAAATTAAAACCCTCTAAAAAGAACTTAAATTAGACAAAAAAAAAAAAAATATATATATATACGCTAACACACACACACACACACACACACACACACATCTATCTGTGTGTGTATATGTGTAAAATAAAACTGTACAGTTGGCACGTCTGTACATTGAAGATATTTGCTAAAATAATAATTATTTGATAAAATAATTTGGTGTGACATAAGATGAGTAATAGAACATGTCAAGATGGTTTTTGGAATTTCTGTCTGTTTGTTTGTGCATCATGTAAAAACTACTGAAGGAATTTGAATGGGGTTTTCGTAGGAGCATTTGGCCAAGCTTGCAGTAACATATAGGCTTTGTTTCATCGCAATCTGCAGACAGGAAGAGAAAAGATGCTCATTTTAAATAGAAATGGAAAAACGCCCTTATATCATTTTTAAAAAATCAGCCTTGAAAAAAATCACTAGTTCATCTCAAAATTCAACAGATGGCGCTGTACATTTTTTAAAAAGCTTTTATGAGTGTTCAGTTAAATTCCAGGGCGCATCTATTGTGTGTGTGTATATACATTAAACACAATAAAATTAACACACTGTTTTTCAGCAGTACAGATGTACTTGTGTTTATGCAACTGGTCTGCTTTGTTGTAAAATTACCACCAGCTGTAGGTCTCATTATCCCTCACTTTCCCATCCTCTTTAAGCCGATTTTACAGACCAGCCTTCCTTAAAAACACCTAATGCATCCTTCCCTGATCTTGTCTTGACTTGTTCTGTGTCATGGACTATTTGTCTGCTTTATCCATCACAGTTGCTCAGTGGTTAAGGCATTGGACTACTGATTGGAAGGTCCCAAGTTCAAACCTCAGCATCAAGGTTTGCTACTGTTGCTACTGTTGTAGGCAACAGCCACTTCTTCCTGTATCGAGGCTGTGCTTATTAGCTTTGCATGGCATTTTTTATTGTCTCGTATTGTTGCATTCCTCCATTTCACTATACGCGAACATCTCTACACAAGAACAATGGAATTCCACACTTCATAGCATGGTGAGATCTTAGTGTAGCTCGCTCCTGAGCCGTCAAGCAATCGGCCATCTTTGTTTACTTTGTATGTGCTGCCTCTCACGACCAATACCTGTATTTTCACCTCAGGAAATATGAAATAAAATTTACTACTGTCTAGGGACTGTTTGCATCATGACTCCAGTGATACTACAAGTTCTATAGCCATTAAATGCACTGCTCAAAAAAATAAAGGGAACACTTAACCAACACAATGTAACTCCAAGTCAATCACACTTCTGTGAAATCAAACTGCCCACGTAGGAAGCAACACTAATTGACAATCAATTTCACATGCTGTTGTGCAAATGGAATAGACAACAGGTGGAAATTATAGGCAATTAGCAAGACACCTCCAGTAAAGGAGTGGTTCAGCAGGTGGTGACCACAGACCACTTCTCAGTTCCCATCCTGGCTGGCTGACGTTTCGGTCACTTTTGAATGCTGGCGGTGCTTTTACTGTAGTGGTAGCATGAGACGGAGTCTACAACCCACACAAGTGGCTCAGGTAGTGCAGCTCATCCAGGATGGCACATCAATGCGAGCTGTGGCAAGAAGGTTTGCTGTGTCTGTCACTGTAGTGTCCTGAGCATGGAGGCGCTACCAGGAGACCGGCCAGTACATCAGGAGACGTGGAGGAGGCCATAGGAGGGCAACAACCCAGCAGCAGGACCGCTACCTCTGCATTTGTGCAAGGGGGAACAGGAGGCGCACTGCCAGAGCCCTGCAAAATGACCTCCAACAGGCCACAAATGTTCATGTGTCTGCTCAAACGGTCAGAAACAGACTCCATGAGGGTGGTATGAGGGCCCGACATCCACAGTTGGGGGTTGTGCGTACAGCCCAACACCGTGCAGAACGTTTGGCATTTGCCAGAGAACACCAAGATTTGCAAATTCGTCATTGGCGCCCTGTGCTCTTCACAGATGAAAGCAGGTTCACACTGAGCACATGTGACAGAGTCTGGAGACACCCTGGAGAATGTTCTGCCGCCTGCAACATCCTCCAGCATGACCAGTTTGGCAGTGGGTCAGTAATGCTGTGGAGTGGCATTTCTTTGGAGGGCCCTACAGCCCTCAATTCAATTCAATTCAATTCAATTTTATTTGTATAGCGCTTTAAACAATTTTCATCGTCGCAAATCAACACAATCAAAATAATTATTTAAGTTTGTATGAAATGTGTATGAATCAAAAAAATGGTCAGATAGTCTCTGATGAGCAAGCCGAGGGCAACAGTGACAAGGAAAAACTCCTTTCATGTGCTTGCCAGAGGTAGCCTGACTGCCATTATGTACCGAAACGAGATCCTCAGATCTCTTGTAAAACCATATGCCGGTGCGGTTGGCTTTGGGTTCCTCCTAATGCAAGACCGTGCTAGACTTCATGTGGCTGGAGTGTGTCAGCAGTTCCTGCAAGACGAAGGCACTGATGCTATGGACTGGCCCGACCTGAATTCTTTCCCCAGACCTGAATCCAATCGAGCACATCTGGGACATCATGTTTTGCTCCATCCACCAACGCCATGTTGCACCACAGACTGTCCAGGAGTTGGCGGATGCTTTAGTCCAGGTCTGGGAGAAGGTCCCTCAGGAGACCATCTGCCACCTCATTAGGAGCATGCTCAGGCATTGTAGGAGGTCATACAGGCAGATGAAGGCCACACACACTACTGAGCCTCATTTTTACACGTTTTAAGGACATTACATCAAAGTTGGATCAGCCTGTAGTGTTTTTTCACTTCTTTTTTAAGCATGACTCCAAATCCAGACCTCCATGGGTTAATAAATTGGATTTCCATTGATAATTTGTCAGCACATTCAACTATGAAAACAACAAAGTATTTAATAAGAATATTTCTTTCATTCAGATCTAGGATGTGTTATTTTAGTGTTCCCTTTATTTTTTCGAGCAGTGTGTATCCTAGTTCATTTTCACTCACGCTGTAGTTCTGTAAGTTGCATGATCGCCACCTATAGATCTCTCTCTCCTCAGTTTCCCTGTTCTTTAAAGGTGACTTTCTTTAAAAAAAAAAAGTCTTTAAAAGTCTTTAAAAAACTACAACTACAAGTACTTCCTTCTCAGATGAGTGACTCCCCATTCTAAAAGACTCTAATCACTGTCTTCTACTCTCCCTACTGTAGTTATTGCAGCTGTGACATCATGTCTAACCTCTCCTGCATATATGTCCTGCATGAGAGCAGTACATGCTCAACAGCCTCACTCTGCCGGAATTTCTTACAAAGTCCTATTAGTTGTTTGCGTACTATAAACAGAGTGCTATGTAGTTTGATGTGTACAGTTCTTAGTCTGCTGAATAATACTTTCCGATTTTCCCTCCCCATCATCACATCTACTTTGTCCTGTATTGAATGGTTCATTGTCCCACTTCAATTCAAATTAATGGATAATTGTCAAAGTTATAGGGGACAGGTATAGTCTCATTGTCCCACTTCTGTTGCCATTGACATTATACCTCTCCCCCTCCCCCCCCTCTCTAACTTTGACAATTATCCACCAATTTGTTCGGTCAAGCACCAATATGTAAAACTCGACTTCCTACTGTACCTCGAAACTGATACTACAGTGCCAGATAGCAGATGACTCTGATCCACATCCAACTCAAATCCAATTTGCCTCTGGCAGATCCGCATTACATCCACTGCTGATCCTGATCAGAGTCGTCTGCTATCTGGGAATTAGCAACATTATCAGCAGACATAAATTTTTGGCATTTGGCAGACGCTCTTATGCAGAGTGACTTATTGTTATCTCAGTACACATCTGAGCAGATGAGGGTCAAGGGCCTCGCTCAAGCGCCCAACAGTGGCAACTTGATAGTGCTAGTAGGGTTGAAACGGCAACCTTCTGATCAGTAGTCCGACAGCATAACCACTGAGCTACCACTTGCCACAGACATGACAAACAATACTTTTTCAGCAATATAACTTTTGACTTAAAATACAAAAGTTCATCTGATGAAAATATTTGAGGCTGATTTTACTGAAAGCAATTTCTTTAACATCCATGTCTCAGGACATATCCCATTTTCATGTTTTATAATCAAACTATTTTATTACATCAAGCAAAGAAAACATCTAGGGAGAAATGATTGAAAATGGTTTAAGAAATGTGTTTGGGAAATAAATGCCCATAATTGGAGATCAAATAAAGACTGTGTGAAGTTACTTATTAATCACCAGTAGATTTAGAGCTAAGTTTAGAATTGGAAGTTAGAGCATTTCCTCACTCACAATGCGACAAGAGGTGGATTGGGATTGGGACTAAACAGCTGTGTGGTCATCAGAAAACCTTGTTAGTCAGACTAATAGGAGAAAATTGGAGAAAAGGTAGGGAGCATGAAGATTGAACTTTGGAGCGATGGGAAAAGGTCATGTTACCTGATGAGTCCAGACTGAGCCTAATCCAGAGTGATGGGAAGCGCATGAAGCGATGCTCCCATCATGCATAGTGTCCACTGTACAAGCCTCTGGAGACAGTGTTATGATCTGGGGTCGCTTCAGTCGCTCAGGTCGAGACTCAGCAACGTCATGTGGAGATAAAATGAAGTCACATGACCACCTGAATGTACTGAATCACCAGCACATCACATCTATGCAATAGTGACAGAGGAATATTCCTGGTCGACAAAACCAAGATTCCTGGTCATCAAATTGTGAAAGAGTCGTTCTGGGAGCTGAGGAATCATTTTCATACATGAACTGGCCACCACGGAGTCCTTAACACTATTGAAAGTTTTTGGAACTCTTTGGGCACTCTGGATGGAAATGAATGTTGTGAAATTTCAAAGGTTGTTGAAATGATGCCATGACAATTGCATGCTGTAATCAAAGCTAAATGTGGACCAACAAAATATTAAGGCTGCAACAATAGTACATACTTATAGGTAAAAAAAATAAAAACATAATCTTTGGAGACACATGTATGCGCTGTCCGTTAAAAAATTACAATAAAGATAAAACATTTTTTCAAATATTTCAGGAAAGGGTTTAAAGTACCCAATAGTTGTCTGTAGAATTGGTTCAACAGACAAAACTGCCACAAAGCCAAAAGCATTGCTCCATACCATCCAGCAAATCTAAGTAAACCTGACAGTAGTGTAGTAAGCTGGCTAAATCGAACTTAAATGTATGGCCTGAAAGGTGCACTCGTGCAGAATCAGGCTCTCACTTGGGCTGTGACTGCAAAATATTTCAGCATCTAGGATCCAAAATCCCCACGTCTTCCACACATCTAAAAATTGTGTTGTCGAATAACTGCAACCTAGTCCAAAAACATAAGCCTAATCACAATAAATGGTCTTCAACTGGTTTTCCAATGGCTGAATAAGAGGAAAATGCACTTATGAATCATGTTTACGACAAAAATGCTTCTACTGTGGAGAGAGACCTGCCTCGGGGATGAAACATGTGTGGTTCTATAGAAGATTTAAATCAGGCTGACACCTGAGATAATTGTGGTCGATTTTCCCAGGAAAAGAGACCTCCATACAAATCATGTAAAGGGGAGTGTCTCACCATGTATAGGATGTCCACCATGGGCTTGTATGGATTGTGATCGCATCAAGTGTGTGTTTCTGCCTCATGTCCAGTGTTCCTGGTCTAGTACTTATATGGAGATTCAAATGATTATGTCTGTGCAATTAAATTAAACACTTATTCCTTTTGCCCTGTGTGGGGCTTCGACCAGTCAGGTGCTGCTGGAGTAACTAAACAGTTGTGTAAAATAGCCAAACCTTTTAATCTTACAGGTTAATTATGCTATGACTGATTGCCTCTCTGCATTCTTGGCTTGCTGACTGATTTTCATCCGCCACCCTAAGACGGATGAAAAGCTCCTCTGTGTAATAAATGCCTTTCATTTTTTACTATTTAAGGAAAAAACATTAATCAATTTTTAGGAAGAAAGTGGCAGTCTTATCCAAACTGCCATTAGCTAGGCGTTGAGCCTGTCCGTGTTAAACTGCTCTGAGTGTTTCATGAATATTTTAGTTCCGGTGAAAAGATTCCCAATGTGGTTATTGCGCTATAAGTCAATCACAGATATTTCCTGGAGGCCAAATGCATTCCACATGGCTCGTTTTTATTGTTTTACACACATAATGCATAAATATAACGCAATGCTGCATTGTGGATTGAGGAAGCTACAGACGAATGATATTAAAACACGTTCTCTGAGAGTATGAACCACATTTGTGTCTACAAGGCCTCAAATGATTTGATATTTTATGGAATTCACCCTGGAAAAGATTTTGTCTAAGCTTTCGATTGTTTATTGCATGTGCTTATTTACGATTTATTAATTCACTCCACAGTGATTCTGTGTTGTTAGAAAGTGTTTAGTGATTTATAATCGTTGTACTAAAGATGCTGTACAATATACTGTATTTTAGGTCAGAGTTCTTTAATTCTCTGCGATGGATTGGCACCCTGTCCAGGGTTTACCCTGCCATGTGCCCTAAGTCTCCTGGGATAGGCTGGAAGTCAGTGATTCCCAAAACTAGGAATGCTTTGAAATCTGAAAATCATCTGCAGCCAAAAGTACTTTATTTGAGCAAAAGTAAAGATATTCTGGGTACTTTATTCTCTCTCTCTCTCTCTCTCTCTCTCATGGTTAGGGAAGGCAAATCAGGCACAACATCCAGCACACAAACATATTTCCAATTCAAATACGACACGCCACTCTGGTTTTTAACACAACACCATGCACAAATGTAGAGAAGTAGAAAGTACAGATATTTGTTGAAAGATGTGGTAGAGTAAGTAATATTCTAATATAGTAGAGAGGAGAGAGAACGTTTGGCAAAACCCACATTCAATACCAGTCACAAAAGTACTTTCAGCAAGAACACACATCTGATAACGTTATGTCATCTTAAACAACACTTTGTTCTACATCGCCTCTGAACCGTCCATGTTGTTCTGTTCAAGTCTACAGAGTTAAGTAACTTCTAACACGAGGCTGAATCTCACATCCCTCTCTAACCCCTGATCAAGGGCACTACTTTGTGTGTTGAACAGGGATTGTACACCCTACATAGTGCACTATCTCTTCATTCAACACTATTTGGGATTCGACCCTGGAACCTGGAAAGTTAGCTGATATTCTAAAGTGTAAATCTGCAGTAAATCTGGTGAGTTTCTCAGGACTGTCCACCACCTCCATGGTTTATTCTCCTCACCTGTCGGCTACAGAGTTCCGCTAAGAGTTTAACACGACTCTCACCACCTGTTAATTACACTAACTGTCGCTCGCTAACAGTCGGTCGCCAGCTCTGCCAGTCGCGGTTAGTTAGTTCCGCCAGTCGCTGAAGGAGATGTGTGGGCGGAGCAAAATAACTGATTAAATAAAGAAACACATGATCTCTTATCAAAGGTGTTTATGGAAGTTACACTCAAGTTGGGCTGATATTCAGCACTACGGCACTCCTTCTTGTGAGATATTTCTTAACTGAGATTTAGATTCCGCATGTGATTCCTATAAGCCTATAATATGCATAATAAAGCAACAAAAATGATAGTAACATAGTAACATGTAACATAGTAAAGCTTATAAGGACTGATTTTCACTCAGTGCAGCGGTTGATTAAAGCATTTCTATGCCTGATGTCGAGTTTAAAATTCAAATGTCATTTTAAGGCATTTGGCAGCTCTAGATTAGTGTTTATTTTTCATTATAAAGTGTGTTGACATGAGTCCAAGCCTGTGTAAAAATCTGATGATGATGTTTAGTGCATCAGTGCAGCATCAGCAAAGGGAGAATCCAATACAGCTGCAAATCCTTTTCATGATTTTATTAAATCAATCACCACATGAGGTTTATTATTACCTCCTTGTCTTTTCTCTGATGCTTATTTATGTCACCTTCATTCTTAACCACATTTGTGACTTAATTACAGCGACGATTAGCAACTTGATTTGGATTACTCATTTAATCTCTCTCAAGTGCACTTAATCTTTTTTTTCTACAAGGAAAACTTCCAATAAGCTGAACAAATGATCACCTTGAATGTAAGCGTAAAGTGTTTGAACATATTACATTGTGTGTGTTTCTTTTTTCCTTTATTAAAAAAAAAGTGTCGGCTAATCTAGGAAGCGGCGCGTATTTCATTCCCACGCTGAGCAAACACATGGTTGTGCTCGTTCATCCGACACAATGACTATCTGAAACAACACTAGTGACGGTTCAAGCCTCAGAAATGTAGAGCTGTAGAGGTCAGGTAGAGGTCAGGTAGAGGTCAGGTAGAGGTCAGGTAGAGGTGGGAGTTTTATCCAGAGACGAGGAATGAGAGGACAGCAGGCTAGATTTTAGCATATTGAGAAAAACTACAAAGACAATTAATTTGCATAATACATGACCTTTGGCACAGTCGCTAAACACACATGCTCATTTTTGTTTACAAATGTTTAATCTTTTTAAAATTAAGTAAAATTATTTTGCTAGTCTAAACCCAAGGTACACTTCTATCCTGAGTGCTCTTTCCTTTTTCTTCCCACCAAGTACAGGGTGGTGCAATTGATCGCACATCAGACTTGTAAGCAACACAACACAACACAAGATATTTGAAACAAAAAACCTCAATGCAATATGAAGGATATAACTAATAATTAATTTATTTCTCATAGTTTATTATGTTTCTTTCACTTCGCACGGCTCTGGACATCATTTATTCATCGCTCAGTGGAGGCCAGAAATTTATGCAGGTGTTCCTGAAGTCAATACCCAGACAACACAATTATTATGGACCAGTTCTGGACAACTTCTACCGCGCTGATTTGGCCCAGACGCCCCGGGGAATGACGGCCCATGAGCCAAAGGCACACCGAAAGAATTTATGACAGATTTATAGATTCTTCTTTCAGTGAAGGGAGAAGCATAAACAACACTTTGTGGAGGAAAAATATCTAAAGACAATTAAAAGTAAGCATGGCGGTAAACCTGACAAGAACCTTAAAATTGATTCTTATTATTATTATTACTTTTTTATTGCATTTAAATGTTTGCAGAATGAAAACAAAGAAGAGAGGAATACAGCAAAGCCGTGTTACAGGATAAGCGAAGGCTGTCTACCAACAGGCTGTCAGGAAATACAAACACAACAAGATTGCGAGATTAAACCTCATGAAGTCGAGATTAAACCTCAGGAAAATCACAGTTCACTCAGTTCTCTCTGTACATGTAGCTCGTCCTGGGAAATAAATAACTTGGAGTGTTTCATTGTGTGTGTCATCACCTCCGCAAACATCACACCTGGACGCCTAGTGACCAGTGATGCTCGTGGTGTTTGTACTCAGAGGTGACAACAGGACAAAACAGCTGTACTTATAAGCTGAGTCAGTATTTGCAGTGTTGGCGCTTCTTTTTCAGGACCTCTGCAGTTCGACTGGGCTGCTCTCAATCACCTTCTGGGCCAAATCCTGACTGATAGCAGCCCATTCTTTCATAATCACTTCTTGGAGTTTGTCAGAATTAGTGGGTTTTTGTTTGTCCACCCGCCTCTTGAGGATTGACCACAAGTTCTCAATGGGATTAAGATCTGGGGAGTTTCCAGGCCATGGACCCAGAATGTCAACGTTTTGATCCCCGAGCCACTTAGTTCTCACTTTTGCCTTATGGCTCGGAGCTCCATCGTGCTGGAAAATGTTCTTCACCAAACTGTTGTTTTGGTACCATTCTTTATTCATGACTGTGTTTTTGGGCAAAATTGTGAGTGAGTCCACGCCCTTGGATGAGAAGCAACCCCACACATGAATGGTCTCAGGAAAGAAAGAGGCTTCATCCGAGAATATGACTTTGCCCCAGTCCTCAGCAGTCCATTCGCCAGACTTTCTGCAGAAGATCAATTTGTCCCTGATGTTTTTTTTTTGGAGAGAAGTGGCTTCTTTGCTGCCCTTCTTGACACCAGGCCATCTTCCAAAAGTCTTGGCCTCACTGTGCCTGCAGATGCTCTCACACCTGCCTGCTGCCATTCCTGAGCAGCTCTGCACTGGTGGCCCTCCGATCCCGCAGCTGAATCCTCTTTAGGAGACGATCCTGGCGCTTGCTGGACTTTCTTGGACGCCCTGAAGCTTCTTAAGAAGAATTGAACCTCTTTCCTTGAAGTTCTTGATGATCCTATAAAATAATCTTAGTAGCCACAATATTCTTGCCTGTGAAGCCATTTTTATGCAACTCAATGATGCTGCACGCGTTTCTTTGCAGGTCACCATGTTAACAATGAAAGAACAATGATTTCAAGCATCAGCCTCCTTTTAACATGTCAAGTCTGCCATTCTAACCCAATCAGCCTGACATGATGATCTCCAGCCTTGTGCTCGTCAACATTCTCACCTGAGTTAACAAGACGATTACTGAAATGGTCTCAGCAGGTCCTTTAATGACAGCAATGAAATGCAGTGGAAAGTTTTTTTTGAGATTAAGTTAATTTTCATGGCAAAGAAGGACGATGCAGTTCATCTGATCTCTCTTCAGAACATTCTGGAGTAGATGCAAATTGCTATTATAAAAACTTAAGCAGCAACTTTTCCAATTTCCAATATTTATGTAATTCAAACATAAATTCAAAATTCAAAACTTTTGGCCACGAATGTAGATTTAGGTATTTAACAGACACTCTATTCCAGAGTAACTTACAAAAGTGCTTTGAAGTTTCCATCAGTGCATATGTTCTTACAATATTTAGAACAATTAGAGACCAAATACAAAGATAAAGTACAATAAATACTGAGCAAAAGAAATAACTGGAAATCAAAATTGCTAAGGTACGATTGCTAGGTTTCTTTCTTCCTTTTTTTTTTTAACCTTTTTTCTGTATTTCTTTTCTATTAATTTGTTTGTTTGTTTAACAAAGCACTATAATTCAGCCAGTCTGATAAACTACACTGTTAGAAAACACAAGAGAGTCATGTTTTTACATCCCATGTCCAAGTGTTCATGCTTATTTTTATGCAGGTTATATTGTCGTGTACATAAATGTGCTTCACACTTACTACAACATGCTACCAGTACATACATTCGTCTTCATGTTCTGCAGTCATCACTCGTCTTGTATCCGGCATGATGATTTCCATAAGCATTTAGCAGATGCTCTTATCCATCCAGGGCATCGCTGTTTATTTGGACAAGGCTTCCTTATGCAGCGCAGTTTGACCTTCAGCAAGCATCGGTGTGTTAATGTAAAGCAGCAGCGTGAAAACGCGGCAGTGATATGACAACTTAATGTAAACTTGCATTTGTCTTATTGATTTGCTGTTGTACAAAATCAGATTTGAGTAACGTCCCTGCGAGCGCTGGGTGAACTCACACTCATCTTTTAGCTAAATAAAGCAGAATGTTTCTTATTACCTCACACATAAAGACCATCATCGCACATTAAAACTTAAACGTAGCTTTAAATTAAACACAGTTTCTGACTTTTAAGATATTTTATACGGTACCATTAGCAACCCCTGGGGGACGCGCCATAGTGCACTAGAGTGTAACCGTATTATTTTAGATTCCAAAACAGTGAAAGTCTTCTAGCTGTATCCTGAACCTAGTTGTGTGAATATCTGCTGTGAAGGCACAATCGCTTGCCTTTACACGGTATAAACTGGGGTGGGATTCTGAGGTGCATCATCTGGAGAGCTGCTTTGTACCACGACCATGACATGCTTGGCTGCTTTGATGTGTTGTGCGTCAGGGCTCTGGCACGTCCATGTAGTTAGATTGCTTAAGCAGTGTCTCTCCATCCTGAGTGAACTCATTGGGTGACTTCCAAACTCATTTTGCCTGGAGCAGCTGGATCCCTCACGGGCGTTACACTGTACGGCGCAGAGGAGATTCACTGTACGAAATAAACAAATAACACACGACTGAACCTCAACATCTAAACGGTGATCAGTGTCACAGCTTTACTTAACAAATTAAACTATCAATCTTGGCCTAAATTTCTTATTACAATGATAAACACACAGGGTCAGTAGAAGAACAATCATGTACACAAACAAACGAATCAGTAACTCGTGTAACAATATGAACAAGACTTTGCAAAGAGTGAAGATCAGCTGACTGGTTGTTTATGTGACAGTCCATGTTACTGTATTTATTAATAGGTTGTTTCTATAAATAGAATGATGTTTGTATTTCTTTGGTGCCTGAACAGGTTGTAATTCCCACTTTGAATGACGGACGTCCTTAAGAGGTCCATGAGGATTCTG
Organism: Clarias macrocephalus; assembly: GCA_011419295.1. Lineage (NCBI taxonomy): Eukaryota > Metazoa > Chordata > Actinopteri > Siluriformes > Clariidae > Clarias > Clarias macrocephalus. The sequence continues at coordinate 43,522 of JAAGKR010004976.1, forward strand.
TCACGTCTTTCCAACATGAGTCCACCATGTTGGGGGGGGGGGGGTGTTCCCCCCTCAGTCTCCCCTTCTCATCATGAAATGCTGCTCAATTGGGTCAAAGTCTGGTGATTGATGAAGTCCGTTTTTCTGTTGGCAGTGTTTTTACTCTCTTGCTGCATGATGAAATCCCTCCTACTTAACTAGTTTCTCTGTAAATTGGCAGAAAGATTTTTTATTTATTTATTTATTTATTTTTGTGTGTAGACTTCTGAATTCATTCTGCTGCTCCCATCCTGAGCTCCATCACCAATAAAGCTTCCTGAGCCGGTAGCAGCCATGCAAACCCGCACCACGACCGAGCCTCCCTCCACTCCGCTTGAGCGATGCTCCTCTGTGTTTTGGATCATGAGCAGAAGTTTTCATTTTTCCGTATTTTGATCTTTTCATCAGTTTGGTCGAGGGTAATCTTGGTTTCAGAACTTTTATGGCACGTCTTTGTATTTCTTCACAGGTCTTTGAAATCCTAATCTGTCCTTCTGATACATGCTGTATTGCTGTTGGCTGGTTTTCATCTCGTGGCAGCGCCTCTATGGTTGTCATCAACCGCTGTTATTCTTGGACAATCTGTTTAATGTCTGATTGTTAGCTGACTGTCTTCTTCTTTTTTTTTCAGGACATTTGTAATTGTTGTATCAGCTTTGCTCCGTGGTTTTGTAATGGCCACTAACCCCTAAAATATAAAAAATAAATAAATAAAAATAAAAATGTACATCAGGTGAATCTTATTTAAATCAATGATGAGCAAATCTTCCAATGAATCTACTCAAATAAAGATTTGAAATATGAAATATGTACTTAATTACTGTGACAAAGTAAATGTACTTAGTTACCTTCTTTCTCTTCTTGTTGTACTTGTGTTTTAATATATTCCTTGTAAAACAATAAAAACAAGCTGCATTAAATGATTTGTGACTCTGGAATACACCCATGATTTACTGAATAACATTTTTAATAAGCTGCTGCACATCAAATCAGTGTAACGTATAAAAAGTAATGTAAACATTTAGTGCCCTCTTGTGGTCATGATGTGATACTGCACTGCTCGTCCTATCATGGACATGCTGGTTTAAATTTCTACTTGGTTATTGGAATACCTGCTGATAGTCGTGCAGTGTGCTAGAAAACAAACAAAAAAACAGACAAACAAACAAACAAACAAACAAACACTCACTGCTTCTTATATACAGGTACCATATTATAATCTTATTTGAAAAGTTAACTTAAAGGTCTCTAAACTGTGTCTGTTCCAGCTGAAATATCACTCGTGTCAGACCTTCTGCCCTCTCAGACATTCCTTTGATTTCACTCGTGTTTTAAATGTGCTGTTTGTAAGTGTTCAAACATTAAAACTCAAGTGGCACAGATACTGTATGCGCTAACGATTTATCCTACCTCAACAGATTTTACGACCGTAAGGTAACGAGATGATTTTGTGAAAACTTCAGATATTAAACTGTGCACTCGGGATTTTGGGTATGACAAAAGTTATCATTACTTTAATAAAGACGAAATTTTACGAGAATATTGAAATTATTATTATTATTATTATTATTATTATTATTATTATTATTATTATTATTATTTTCGGCCATAAAAACAACCAAACCACCAGAAAAGCATGTGATCACGTGTATTTGTGCTATTCTCTTGTATAGTTGGTTAAAATGAACTAAAATTCAGTTCATCATGTTGCCTGTTTTGTGCTGAAATAAAGTATTCGTCTGAGCTGCACAATCCTGAGCCCTGTATGTTTATTACAAAAAATCAACACCCAAATAACATCTAAAATGCTCTAAGTTTTACTGAAATTCATATTAGCTCCTCCCTCCGATCCCTTGGTGCAAATGTATTTTTCTAACCAATCAGAACGCAGGAAACAGGATTTACCTGAAATGACATCACACCAGACAGGAAAGTTGAACATAAGACATGAGAAAGCAAACTCGGCATGGAGCTCATCCCCTCCTGTGTGAAAGCAGGCAGTGAGATTATAAATGATTCGAGTGAGACAGTCGTGTGATGTGTGAGCAGATTGTGATTACAGGAGGGACGTGTGGACCCCGAGAGGCCAGCAGGTGTGGTTATGGTTGCGAACTCTGAATGGAGTGAAGAACCTCAGCGACTTTAATGTGGTTTACATCAGGGTTTTAAACGATGATTAATGAAACACTGTGACAAAAATAACTCATTTACCGCATTAATCACAGTAATGACATCACCAGCAAAACACTTCAAAGCAGCTCGTTTGTGGCACCCTCCTATTTAACACACACACACACACACACACACACACACACACACACACACACACACACACACACACACACACACACACACACACACACACACAGAGCCAAACATCCCTCTGTACTCATTGATTTAGTTAAGAAACATATAATTATGTCAGATTGATTATGAACATCAAAGGCCTTTCAAGAGCGGCGCAGTGATTTATGTGTCAAATTCTTTTTAATTATCTCTGTGTATGTATGAGAATGAGACACGGCAATAACAGGAGGAGGGAAGAGAGAGAGAGAGAGAGAGAGAGAGAGAGAGAGAGATGAAGATCAAGGGAAGGAGTGGGAGGGAGAGCGAGTGAAAGGGACCAGGCACTGAAGGAAAGGAGAAGAGCGTAGTGTACACTAGAGGGGAGAGAGGAGTGAGGAAAGGATGGAACGATGGATGGATGGAACGATGGATGGATGGATAGGGGTGTAAAAATTGAAAGAAGGAAGAAAGAATGGAAAGAGAAAGCAGAAAAGACGTGAGGAAAGGGGGATAAAGTGAGGTGGAGGAGGAGGACAGGGAAAGATGGAGAGAAGGAAAGAGGAAGAGAGATGATGTTGTTAACTCCCCTGTTAACAACAAACGAAATGTTTTGGACACGAAAGGAAAGGATCAATAGACAGAGAGAGAGAGCGAGAGGGAATAAGGGTATGAGGAAGGAGAGGAATGAGAGAGGGGAAGACATAAGGAAGTGTTTTACAGAAGGGTCCATGGAGCGAATAGAAGAGGATGAGTATAAAACAGAAAGACGAAGGTGAAGGACAAGAAAGAGAGAAAGAGGAAGGTGGAAAGTAAGGAGAGTAAAACTAGAGGTAAAGGGAAGAGAAAGAGGGGGAGATGAAGTGAGTGAGCGAGAAAGAAATGCAATACATACATACAGTTATACAAGCAGAAGAAGAGAGAAAAGAGACAGAAAAACAGAAGAGTAAAGAACAGTGGAATAAAGTAAAGAAGGCAGAGTTTGAGTTAAATGAAGAAGAAGAACAAAGAAGAAAACAAAAGTGGGCAAAGATGGAGAGAGGAAACTGCAGGGAATAAAGTAAGGAAGAAAAGTAACAATGTGTGATAGAGAGAGAGAGAGAGAGAGAGAGAGGGAGGGGGAGAGAGGGGGGGGGGAGGGAGAGAGAGGGGGGGGGAGAGAGGGGGGGAGGGGGTGTAGAACAGAGGGATACGCTGTAGTTTTGAAGAGTGTTGAGGTTGTTATTGTGTCTGACTGAGTGTTAATGAACTGTGTGTGTGTGTGTGTGTGTGTGTGTGTGTGTGTGTGTGTGTGTGTGGGTTGTGTGTGTT
>JAAGKR010004977.1:0-55434 GCA_011419295.1 Clarias macrocephalus
TTTGGGTCACATGACTGTATGGTTAGACTTTTTTTTACATTTTGTTTTAGGTCACATGACTGTATGGTTAGACTTTTTTTTACATTTTGTTTTAGGTCACATGACTGTATGGTTAGACTTTTTTTCAACATTTTGTTTGGGTCACATGACTGTATGGTTAGACTTTTTTAAAAACATTTTGTTTGGGGTCACATGACTGTATGGTTAGACTTTTATTTTTTTTTTCATGCCATAAGCCGTTATGAAGATATACTGTAACCCTCTAATATTCCTGCAGTCTTTCTACTTTAACCATCTATTAGAAGCAATCAACCTCAGTCCTTTTTCAGCATTTTAGCCCATTACGTCTCATCCGCAAGCCTTTATTCTTTCCTGAAATGATCAATGACACCCCGAGTCCCGCGGGGCATGTATTGTCCCCTTCTCGACATGCCCCCGGTGGCACCGGGACAATAGTGGTTAGAAAATGGGCAGGCCGTGCGCTGCGCTCGCGAGGGGGAGATAAACTTGGAAATGTCTCTGTATTCACCCCGCGCTCTGCAGGGACACATGCAAATGAACACAGCGGCACGGATTGCCACACTTCACTGCTCAAAGTCAACAAGATCCCTCCCTCCCTCTCATTCTTTCTGTCTCTCCTTCTGCATTCACAGTTATCTCAAGTGCCTACTCTGTAGTGCTTCTCTTTTTGTTGTCCTCACAAATAATTTAATTAGACGCGAGTGTTTTTGATTATTTATTTATTTTTTTTTTAATGATTCATCTGTGTTGTGGTGCTCATCTCTCTAAAATTCTTTTATCATTATGAGTGTTTTTTTTTTTTTTCAGCGAGAGAGAGAGACACAGAGAACAGCAGTTAATGCATTTCATGCAAAGCCGAGTGCTGGTGTTCTGCTTTCCCTGTAATGAGTCAAAGAGGTCCTCTTCATGCTAAGAGGCATCCTAATGTTCTTGTCAGTCGAGAATACCCCCTTACTCTTCCGCCGTGTGACATAGGCAAAAAAGATAATAAAATGTTACTTTGCAGTGCGTTTTCTGTAATTAGAGAAACTCAAGAGAAGGCAACTCAAACGGGCTTTTTCAGTACCAGTTATCTCTCCAGGATGTTACTCTATAGAGCGATTACATCAGGTAAAGGTTATAATGTTTAAAGGCTGTACAACTGTAGAGCTACTCGTTGTTACTCCTCACTCATCGTCTATAACGGTTTATTCTGTAAACAGGGTCGCTGGGGGCGCAGGTACACCATGGACGGGATGCCAATCATGCCATTTGGGAACGCCAATGATCCTAATCCACTTTGGACTGTGGGAGGAAACCAGCGTACCCTGAGGAAACCCACCAAGCACGGGCAAACCAAAGGAAAGGGTGGCGTAGTGGTTAGCACTATGGCCTCAAACCTTCAGGGTACCGCCTGAGGTCTGTGTGTGTGTGTATGTGTTGTTTCTGTGCTTGGTGGGTTTCCTCAAACACTCCAAAGACATGCAGATTAGACTAATTGGTATTTCCAAATTCCTCATAATGTGTGAGTGTGAGTGTGTGTGTCCTGTGATGGATTGGCACCTTGTCTCGGGATGTACCCTGCCTCGCCCCCCCGCCCCAAGTCCCCTTGGATAGGCTCCAGACCCCCCCACAACCCCCTACTGGATAAGTGATGTTAAACATGAGTGATGTTAGTTTTTGTATTTCGCTAGAACCAAAACCAACCACAAACTAACTGAACAACTTTCAAAAAAGGATTACAAGTAACATCACTTTTCCTTAAAGATATATGGTCTTTAGGGACTTGGGAAAAGTAAAGGAGAAAGAGAACTTTTACATTCTACAGTCTGTATGGCTGCCTGCAGATGCACCCGCCTGTTAATCGGCTTAATATGCTCAGCATTCAGCCGGTGCTGATTAAAAGAAAAATTTTGAAAAAAGGCAGAAAAAAATATAATTGGCTAACCTGTAGTCAAATCGCACTTTCCACTATATTTTCCACTATTAACACAAGATGAATGTTATGCAATGCAGTGAAGGTACAAAATAACAAATCTGTGTCATAATACATCAATTCCTTTATTGCACTCGTGTGGACGAGAAAACTCCTCACAGATTAATGATGGTCGGAGATGCACTGATGCAACGTCTACAACAGAGGTTTTGCCATCATCTCCATCTCCGGCATTCAAACATTCGTGTGTATCAGCTTCCTGGAGCTGCCTCATGCCTCTAATCTGACTCTAGCTGAATGGTGCAACCCGTGGCTTTGAGCATGCAAAGGAAATTATTTAGCATTTTATCTAGCCTTATTCAAAATATAACTGTGAGAGGAATTGTTCCAAGAGTGAGCAGGAGTGAGATTAAAAAAAAAAATATATATATATATATATATATATATATATATATATATATATATATAATAACAATAATACCAGTCCTGGCCATGCAGTCTATTAAAGAAATTGTAAAAAATAAAATAAAATAAAATAAACTTTTCCCCAGTAGAGTCGTGTTCACTTGCCTTCATCGCTTCATCTATTCCAAAAATGTTTTCAGACATACAAAATGCACTTAGCTTGCTTTCTCAGCTTGCAGTCTGCCTTACTGGCTTCTAGTCGACAGATTTTTATAATGGCAACAAATGGTGGCCAAAAATATTGAGGCAAAAGTGAAATTCAATGTTTTAGCAGCTTTTAAATCAATAAAATTGCCATACAACAATGATTATTTATCCTATAAAGACTTGCTGGATCTGGCAGAAGACATCTTGACTGCTACTACCTTCTTCACCATTGTCCAACATTGTTTAGGTCAGGCCATGCCTCCATAAGCTGAATGCCATTGACACGTAGTCGGTTTTTCACTAGTTTTCCAGTTAATCAAAAAAACAGCCACAACCAGATAGGCTGGTGTAATGGTTAGCACTGTTGCCGTACACCCCTGGGGTCCGGGTTCGATTCTCACCTCGGGCCTCCTACTGTATGTGGATGGAGTTTGAATGTTCTCCTCCATGCTTGGTTGGTTTCCTCCGGGTACTCCGGTTTCCTCCCACAGTCCAAAGACATGCAGATCAGGCTAATTGGCGTTGCCGAATTGCCCGTAGTGTGTAAATATGTGTGGGAATGTTGACCTGAGGTCCTAACATGGTTCTGAAAATGGGAATGAATACAATGGTCACCATTGGCCTCCTCTGTCCCTATTTGGACTACAGTGGTTTCTAAGCTGGATGATGGACGGTTATCTTAATACTTTGGGCCACCACTGTATTACTCAACATGCCTGTTCAAACCCTATCCCGAGCATGAAGGGTAAAACCGAACAAAACTATTGTAACCGTGATCAGAAAGGAGAGACGTGGATAGGAGGAAAACAGACCGAAATATAAAAGGACCATGTACGTACCTGATGTCAATCAAAGGGTGACTAACCATAAAGAGTACAGACATGTGACCATCCAGGAGAGCAGATGGTCCTTCAAAATAATTGGAGGAGAGTGGATGACATTTGAAGAAACTCCATTAAAACTAACTAGATGAAAGGAAAGAGAGGCTGCATGCAGGTTAGCACAAGCGGCTGAGGCAAAGAGAAAAGGGAGCTTTGAATGCAAATCTTGGCTATGCTTTGTGTAAGGGTGTGCATAGTCTGCTAATGACTAGCAGATAAAAAAAAAAAAAAAAGACGGCCTGATGGATTCATGAAGCCTAACGCAGAACAGCCTGGCAATAGAATATTTTTATCCGCTGCGAAGCAGAAAGAGTGAAAGTCTGACAGCTTTCCGGCAGTGGATGCTGGTGGGAGAGGGGATGAGGGAGGGAAAGGAGAGGACGAGGGAAAGAGAGAAGACAGGTTTTGAGGGAAAGTGTAGCACAGGATTGCTGTCAAGCCTCAAGCAAGCTCCATTTAACAAGCCGCAGGATGGAGGGACAGACACAGGGATGAGCTGAGGGCTGGCAAGATGCTAGAAATATGTCCATACTTCTATCTCTATTCAACACATTGTACTTTTCTGCTTATTAGCTGATATGAAAAAAAAAAAACTCTTTTTTTCTACTTGGTATGGATATAATAGAGTAGTGAAATGTATTTTCACGGCTTTTAAAACATTATATTCAACACACAGTCATATGTCCAGGTCTTTCCTTTCATTCCTTGTTAAAGAATTGTGAATACATAGATTGGACAGATTATTAGGTCTCATGCCATCTTATCTTAATACAGCACTTGAAAATCGCTATATACAGTAGTCTGGGGACTTGTATATATTTAACATCCCTGACCAATCCAGCCACAAAGTCATAAAGAGACCCATCAAAGCACTCATCATTCCTTGGACTGACTACATTTTCAACCATTACTGCCATTAGTTTCACCGCTCCTCGTCGTGCCAGCTAATTTAGTGCCAGGCCCACTTCCGTGTTTAATTTATCAGCATCCCCAATTGCCTGGGTTCTCAAGCTTGCACTGGCTGTTGGATGGGAAGAGGTCCCAAGGCGTAGATATCTGCTGGTAGTGCTTTTCTAACTGGAACGCTACAGACACCAATTTTAGGGCTGCTGCACTGTGAAGCAGATAATTCTAACAATTTTGAAGGCTCTTACCAAACCCAAAAATCAGAATTGGTGCTTTCCTGTGTCTGGATAATCAGGCAAATGTACAGTAGATAAGAGGTTGTTTTAAATATTTAGAAACATTAATCATCCCGTGGCCTAAAAGTGTTTTCCAGAAGATTAACCTGCTATGAACTGGGTTTTTTTTTTGTTTTCTGCATCAAACAATCTGGTTCACCGGAAATGTTCGGTTATAAACCATACGGCAAACTTTTCCTAACTTAAGAATCTGAACTATCAAATAAAATAGCACATATCTCAAACTGACCCATTGTTCTTTTGTCCACTTTCCTCAGGAGGCCGACTCTTCTGCCTGGTGCTGTGGCTGAATGTTGTGCCAGTGCTGAACGGCTGCCCAGCAAAGTGTGAATGCTACAGTGAACCGAGACCAACTATGGCCTGTCAGCAGCAAGGCCTGTTCTATATTCCTACCGAAATCCCTGTCCGTAGCCAGCGGATATTCCTCCAGAGCAACAAACTCACAGTGGTCCGTTCCACCAGCTTTAGCTCGGTGCATAACCTCACCGTCCTCTGGATGTACTCCAACAACATCAGCCACATTGAGTCTGGGGCCTTCTACGGCCTGGAGAGACTGGAAGAGCTGGATATCGGTGACAACAGTAACCTTCGGATCATCAGTCCATCCGCCTTTCGAGGTCTGACCAAGCTTCACACGTTGCACCTGCACAGGTGTGGACTGTCTGAACTTCCTGTCGGGGTGTTTCGTGGACTCTTTTCACTTCAGCACCTGTATTTACAGGACAACAATCTTCTCGCCCTGCACGATGACACTTTTGTGGATCTGGCCAACCTTACCTACCTGTTCCTGCACAACAACAAGATCAGGGTGGTGACGGACCACATGCTGAGAGGGTTGATCCACTTGGACCGCTTGCTCCTGCATCAGAACCGCATCGTTCATGTACAGCAGCGTGCTTTCAACGACCTCGGAAAGGTGATGACCTTGTATCTGTTTTACAACAATCTCACTATGTTGAGCGGCGAGACGATGGAACCGCTGGTGTCACTCCAGTATTTACGCCTCAACGGGAACCAGTGGATTTGTGACTGCCGAGCCAGGCCTCTGTGGGATTGGTTCAAACGCTTCAAAGGTTCGAGCTCTGATCTTGAATGCCACCTTCCAGTCACTCTTGTGGGGAAGGACCTGAAACGACTTAAAAGCAATGACCTGGAAGGATGCATTGAGAACAACCATCATTCTGGAAAATTTCTGTCCTTCGATGACCCTATGGGAGAAAGTATCCCAAGGTGCTGCCTTTCCGATAACGACAAATCCTCTATCATTTCCAGCAAGACTCTACTTGATCCCTCATCCAACAGCCGTCAAATTACAAACAACCCCCAGAAGGAGAAGGAGAACATATCGAAGACGAAGGTCCTTGAAACGGAACGGATAAAGAACGACACCCGCAGCAAGCAGGGAGTAAGTCTGAATGACGGGCCCTTGGCAACCCTTTCCAACAACCTAGATCAGTCGCTGGACAAACTCAGCCCAGACCTGTTGGATATGGAACCTTCAACAGCACCAGCTAAAAAGAAAAAAAAGTGCTCAAAAAAGCCCAAGTCAGATCAGTCATGTCTGAAGAGCCATGGATCTAGTCTAAGAGCACTGGGCCTTCTCTTTTTCCCCACGCTTTGGTTGTCCTTAACCATGTCTTAGTTTAAAGAGGACCAACTTCTCGGATCAGTTTTGCTCATGACAATGGCACAAAAAAAGAAAAAAAAAGAAAAAAAACCTAGAGTTACAGACAGAGACTGTAGAATGGGCTGTGGGGTTAAGCTGCACGGTTGAAAATGAACAAATTCTTAAAGACTTAAAGAAATGGATGCCTTTACAAAACCCATATTATTTAAATGTATATAAAAACTCAGTGCCCAAATGTTTGTTCTATGTAACTTTAAATGTGCCGTGTTTAAGCAACACCGCAGACAGAGTCCTCTTCCCCTTTTCCCGCAAAAGCTTACACTGACCAGAAAGTGACTACCGAAAACACAGTTTAAAAAATATGGGGGAAATAAAAAGAGATTAAGGGAAAAAAATCTAATCCAGAGAGCCGAAAGCACACAAGAATGTCGAAGGTGCGAAGTGAAGATTTCTGTTGCCAGTGTTATTCTTCAAAGAGTGATACATTTGTTCAATACTGTTATGTTTTTTTATGTTTCTAAGTATTTCTGTAAAGATAAAATGTTTATTTCTCCCTGAAACATGCAGCATTCTGTCTGCGTCACAACATGGTTTTTACAGGTGGCGACCGTCAGCGGAATGCTATCTATCTGTTCACTGAGATTGCGATGGAATTATAGATATGCATTTTATTTTACTGGTGAACAAGCATAAATATATTACAAATAAAATATCTCATTTTGTATAACTGCTTATTATTATTATTATTATTATTATTATTATTATTATTATTATTATTAATATTATTACGCAGTCTGCTATTGGACTTTTCCATCTGCTGTCCAACGTAGATAAGAAATGATAATGGTTTGCTGAGTAATTACAGGAACACGTCATTAGAAGCCTGTATCAATAACCAAGCCGTGTAACCGTGACTGACACAACAGACACATCTTTAAGGGAAGACCGAAGAACAAATGTTTATTTTATGTGGTTTCATTATATCTAGAATTATTTGGTTCATTAAAGGACATGGACAGAAGAGCTAATGAAGTCATATACAAGTAACGAGCTGTTATAGGAAAATCGACTATGACAGTGACAAGGTGACATGACGTAGTCCGATGTGAAGTGGAATTCCATAACCACATTATGAAAAATCAATCCTGCGAAGGAACACTGTGAAGTGTGTGTAGAGATTGCGTGTTCTTCCTGGGCTTCTTGGTGGGTTTCCTCCAGTTTCGTCCTCCAGTCCAAAGAACTGCAGTGTAGATGAGGTTAGTTTTAGTGTTTGCATATACCCAGAACAGGTTGTACCTCCTCTTGTGTCTTAAGGCACAAGGCTCCAGGCACTCTGTAACCCTACACAGGATTAGCATTATAGATAATGGATGGGTAACACCTCCAGTGTTTTATTACGCCACATCGAATCCAATTAACTTGACAGCGGTTACATTTTCTTTAATTTCTTTAAAAAAAAATAACACATAATTTTTTTATTATATCATTATTTTTTGAAACATTTTTACAAAAAAAATTTTTTGAAACAGCTGCAAGACCAATTAGTTCCTCATCCATCCATCCATCCATCCATCCATCCATCCATCCATCTAGGAACATCTGTAACACAACTACAGTAGGGACTGTGGAGGCCAATGATGACCTTCTCACTTATAGTCATTTTTACTGTAAATCATGTGTATACATACCTAAGCAATATCATGTGAGATGGAGTGTTGTAGCGAATATCAGCATGATTGTGATGTGGTTGTAGGCCGGACAACGCCGCCTGTGTACTGAAGATATCACAGCCGTGCTGATATTCAGTACAACAGCATGACCTCAAGTGATATTGCATTTATACAACAAATCTACAATACAAGCACCATTTATTATCAACAGATTATTATTTGTTTGTTTTGTTTAACGAGTTCTTTTGCTCCGCCAACACATTCCCTTGCGTGAACTAACTAACTGCGACTGGCAGTTAAAGCGGGTGACTGACAGTTAGGGGATTAACAAGGGGGGGGGGGGGGGGGAGTGGTTTTCAATTCTTACCGATACTACTGTATGTAGCCAAAAGTTTAGAGGAACAAACCATGGAGGTGGTGGACAGCCCTGAGAATTAACCTTAGCTATTAACCTTAGCTCCTTAGCTACAGTAACTACAGGGTTGAATCCAAATAGCATAAAATGGGAAGCTTGTGCGCTATGTAGGACGTACAATCCCTTGTTCCACACACCAAGTAGTGCCTTTGTTCAAGGGTTAAGGTCTTTTTATAAACATTTCCAAATAAGAAACTTCATATCAACTATTCTGTTTCTCCTTAATAAATGTATTATTAGATTTACTGTATGTGGCGAATCCACAACCCAAGTCCCCCTGTATAAGTTGTTACCATAGAATGTATTAGAATGAGCACATTCATATAATCCTACCGTCCATGTTATTACTGCCTAGAAAATGAGGTCACACTTTCTGATTTAAGACGTCAACGCTAATATGGATAAAGACGTGCAAAATGTCCGATGTGCTGTATGTTACATTACTGTGTTCATAGTTACTTTGCCAACATTCTCTCCATTCTGTCCATCAACACCTGCAGTCCCTGTAGCTCCTCATTCCTAACTAGCCACCATCCAGCATGTAATTGAACTAATTAGGTTCTCTTCTTTGGTAATTAATTGTCAGCTCATTAACACTGAATTAAACAAAGATTCATTTACTGTGGACTAAATCACATGCACCTGGCACGCGACGTGTTACATAGCCATATATATAAGAGGAAGATATTTAGCATACAGACTTTATAGCGTGGAAAATGTCCAGCGTTTCTCATTTTTGAGTCCCACAGCATTATACTGTCAGTTAGCTGTATTTTGAGAACTGCTATGTTCAAGGGGACACGGAAAGGTTAATTTTACCGACTGCATTTCTGCAAGATATATTACAAAATGCAATTTAAAAAAGACTTATGCACAGGCCAGAATTCCCATACATTAAAACTGCATGTTTCATTCTCTGATGATTAAATGTTTATCCATATGGCAACTCTGTTTATAAAAAAGTTTATTTTTACATATCTTCCCCCCCTAAATTGTAGCTTCAAAATTACAGGCACTCCAGTTATCAGGCCTCATTTATCAAGCTGAATACAAAATGAGGTTATGGGTATATGTAAATTTATGCATAAGAAGAATATATAATGTAATTCTCAACTTAATTGACTTTAAATCTTTTGCATAGATTACTACATTTATATCTGGAAGATACTGTCAAAGTTTAGTAGCTTGTTTTCATTACATTTGCAGAATTCGGCAGATGCCCTTATATACAGAAACTTCTAGAAGAACTTTAGAGTCACTTTCAAAAACACATCCTCCTGCTAGTTCACTTAGTCAGGGACAATTTTCTGACAGCTGTTCATTTTGTACTATTGAGAATAACTGAGTAATATATAAAATGAATAAAGTAAGCTACAGGAAGATAAAAAATATATACATTTAATATGATAGAAATTTTAAATTTCAAGACCCCATGACTTTTTTTTTGTGATTTTTTTCAAAATGGTTCCTTTTTACATTGCGAATCAAGGTTGTAACCACATATGGTTCCTTGCCCGTCTATAATTATAATTTTTCCTAAAAGTGTTTATATAAAACCAGATAAAATGAAAGCCACATTTATTTAAACAAACAAACAAACAAAAAAAACGGTGCAAAAATAAAACAATTATAATTTTCTACAAAATTAATATTATTATGAATATGATATGAGGTTGCGCGACATGATAGCGAATTTCAGGCATCACTAAACGGTGGACCACAGTCTGGATCTGGACCGAGTGCCAGTTCTATTCTGGACCTTGATGCTTTTCTGATAAATGAGAATAAGTAATGTGTCACTCACCAGAGCCAATCAATGCAATACTTTACTGTGTATAGACAGAGTGTACGGAAACGGAACCGAAAGCGTGACACAGTATGGCTTACTCCAAAACAACAACAACAACAACAACAACAACAACAACAAAAAGGGAAAGTAGACTATGAAAACTGAACCTTTAAAGATGAATGGACAGATCGATGTCAGTTTATTCTTCCAGCTGGAAGTTAACAACCAGTCTGTCTCATATGTTTAGAAACCGTGGTTGTAATAAAATACAAGGAGTAATGTTAAGAGCCCGGTATGACACAGCAACCAGAGTCCTTTCACATTGATTTACAGCCCAGGAGCGTGGAAACAAAGATTCACTGATTAAAGTTTGTTGTTTGTATTCCGTACTTATACAAGTAAATATACACAGCCATTAAAGTTCAAACTGGCCACATGTTTAACGCAGTTTCTGAAAATTGCTAAATTGACTTAAATTGCTTATTTTTTTTAATAGACTTCCATTGACAGCATACATGGCAAACTTAAAATTCGGACCTTGGCTCCAAGAAAGTTTCATTGACTGGACTTTCTTAAATTTTAATTCAGTGCCCCTGGCATGGTTGTTAGCACTGTGTCCTTGCACTTCCAGGGTCGAGGGTTCATGGCGTGTACATGTTCTCCCCATACTTAGTGGGTTTCCTCAGGGTACTGCAGTTTCCTCCCACAGTCCAAAATCTTGCAGTTTAGGCTAATTGGGCTTTCCAAATTGCCCATAGTGTGTGTGTGTGTGTGTGTGTGTGTGTGTGTGTGTGTGTGTGTGTGTGTGTGTGTGTGTGTGTGTGTGCACTTGTATGCCCTGTGTGGTGTACCCCGCCTTGTGGTCTGAGTTCCCTGAGATCCTCCTGAACAGGATAACTGCTATAGAGGGCGAGTAAGTGGAAGAGTGGTGTTATGTAATTATTTATGAGTTTATTTAAATAATTTCACCAAGTAATTTAATATCTACTTTAAGTCTGATCACTGCTTAAGTGTTAATTATGCACATTTAGTTTCAGCCCTGTGTGCTGTGAATGTAAGCAACCCAAGCAATTCCAAACAGTCTGCTTCTCTAGAATTTAATCAAATGTTTTTTTTTTTTTTGTCTCCCTGCTACTTACATGGAAAATATTAGAGTACATTTTTATTAAGTTACCCAGTACTCCCACATAATATTCCATAAACTGTGACAATATCTTAAAACCTTTTCTCCTTCTTTCCAAGAAATCAAATTATACCAGGAGGCCACCTGGCAATGTTGGAATGTATTGCATGTGTTTTCCTTGATGCATTTCTCGAGCAAAACATATTAGACACTTGTTATTTCCTCACTTTGGATTGAGGTTCGGTCTCCAGCATGAACACCTTCATAAGCCGATGTACACGCAGAAAACACACTGCGACAGCCCTCGCTCTTCTTCTCTCCACTCCCTGAAACAGATGGCATGCCTTGCTGTGATACGCTCATTGTTTGCGGATGATGACCCACTGCTTTGTCAAATCTGGCCATGGCTCAAGTCCCTGTCCTCCACATTTAGCTACTTCTGCTCGTCCTGTTTCATGGGACTTCGTCTTAAGATAGAGCAGCAGTTATTAGACGCCTGGGGAGGTTTAGCCTGAAATCTCCTTGCTCATTTAACATCCTCAGTGACAACATAAACATTTCTAAAATAGCACAAGGTGAGAAATCAAATCACATATGGTGAGTAGAAATGGCTAATTTTGGATTAGATCAAGGATTCAGACGTAGTACCTTACAAATGCGTAGGTTTGTGGAACCCAAAACCTTTTGTGCAAACGCACAAGTGATGTAATAGTACAGTATAAATTCAAGATATTAATAATAAAAAGTTTTTTGATTTTTTTTTTTGTGATCCAAATGAAAGTGGTTACACTATGTTTGTATGAATTATGACATTCTACAAGCTATTAGTTCCCAACCCACTGTTCAAAATTTCTTGAGATCCACTCGTAATTTGCCGATGCAAGGCAAACATGATATTTTCCTAACTTGAACTGAAAGGTTTGATCGTATTTACTATAAACTTCAACCTTGTAAATGTCCACTTTATGCTGTATGTCAAGTAGAACTGTAGTCAAGACCACCACTGGCAAGTCCAAGACAGGTCCATGACCAGGACTACCCAAAATCAATTCAAGACCAGGTTTTGAGAGGGTCGAGGCCAAGAAACGTTCAACTCCAAATGAACGGCGAGACATGGGAGTCAATACTGAGACAGAAAACCATTTGCGGGGTCAGGACATTACCTCAACTTCCTGGCTTCTCTTGTGCACTGTGCCAATTAGGCTGTTTCATTTTCTAGAAGAAATTACTTCTTGTCAAACTTTGTGCATGTGAAAAGCAAAGATAAAATGAACTCTTTTTTTTTTTGCTCAGTCAAGACCAACACCATAACAACAACACTGATGCCAAGCCTGAGACAAATCCAAGGACAAATACTGATATTTCTAAGACAAGCCCAAGTCAATATGAAAAATGTCTAAATACCAATCTTCACTCAGACAATTCGGGATATTTATTCGGTATATACAGTAGACTGGCGGCATGGTGGCTTAGTGGTTAGTGGTTGTCACCTTGCACCTCCTGGGTCGGGGTTCGATTCCCACTTTTGGGTCTGTGTGCATGGAGTTTAGATGTCCTCTCCGTACTTGGTGGGCTTCCTCTCTGAAGCCTAATTGGGGTTTTCCGTAGTGTGTAGATACATGTGTGAATGTTGACGGAGGTCCTACCACGGTCATACAATGGGAATAATTACAATGGTAGTCACCATTGGCCTCCACAGTCCCTAGTTGGACTGCAGAGGTTCCTAGATGGAAGGATGGATGAATGGATGGATGGATGGATGAATGGATGGATGGATGAATGGGTGGATGGATGAATGGGTGGATGGGTGGATGGATGAATGGATGGATGAATGGGTGGATGGATGGATGGATGGATGGATGGATCTATGGATGGATGGATGGATGGATGAATGGGTGGATGGATGGATGGATGAATGGGTGGATGGATGAATGGGTGGATGGATGGATGGATGGATCTATGGATGGATGGGTGGATGGATGGATGGATGGATGGATGGATGAATGGGTGGATGGATGGATGGGTGGATGGATGGATGGATGGATGGATGGATGGGTGGATGGATGGATGGATGAGTGGATGGATGGGTGGATGGATGGATGGGTGGATGGATGCAGCAGACTAGAGAGTCTCATACACCCTACAGTTAACAGAATTAAGTGTTATATACAAAATTATTAGAAGCAGATCATAGAGATGAGGACGTAAACTGCTATAAAGGCTATAAATTATTAAGCATTAAATATGAATGACATACAAAGTAGTATAAGATCATCTATTAGCCATATTTAAATGTAGGATTAATCAAATCCCAGAAAAGCTTTTTGGTTGTCTGAATGTTGTGTCAGTGTTAGTTTCTCAACACTTACCATGGGCACTGGGATGCCATTGGTATTTTGAATGTCATTTGCAGAAATAATGTTGTTGAACTGATGTTAACTGCATGATGTTTAGATAATGTTGAACAAACATCCTTAAAAGTACAATGCAAATACAGTGCAACTTCAAAACTATAACTATATACAGAGTTAATATGCTGCCGATAGTAGTTTTTACTTGCCTGGAGCGGCTTGGCTGTGGCTCAGCTGTGAGAGTGCTTACCACTGGTCCACCAGGGATCCTGCTGCTGGGGGTAATAAACCCACATATGTTGCTTCGTCAAGCAATAAGCGCTACATCAAAACTCCTCCAAGTAGTTTACCAGAACAGTAAATCAAGAAGCAGGAAAAGGAAAAAAACAAAAAAAAAAAATCTCACATAATATCCGAGATCTGTTCAGTAAAGCTGGACGTGGTGCAGTGCGAGAGCACCGTATAGACGCTTCTACAGCCTACGCTATGATAGTGTGAAACTGGAGGGAAAACAATGGAAAGTTTAGAAGCAAAAACAAATCTCCTCAGGCTAATCAGCTCCCGAAAATATCATCTTGTTATATCATCTGTGTTGCTCTGTGCCAAAATCGAAGGGGTAATGCAAAATAACTTAATATAAAGAATAAATGTTAGATTTAAAATTGCATCGTGTTTGGTAGGCATGGAGTCTGTTGGAAAAATAAGGTTATGAGATTAATCTCACATTCAAATCGTATTTGTCATGTGCACAACCATACACAAGCAGTGTAACAGGCGGAAAGATGGAACAGAATAGAAAGATTTTCACTACTAAAGGGAAAATCGCACTAGAAGAATCCAATTAAACTAAAGATTGGAATTTCCCATTTAAATAAGGTAAATATATACTGTATCACTAATATTACCAATTTCAAACACTATAATCATATTTTTGCATATAAAACAATCAAAACATTTAGAAAAGACATGTAAATGATGAAAAATATTAACTAAATATACAGTACATTAAGCCTCAATTAAACTCTTGCTTTAAAAACCAAACTGAAAGTGGCTCCATTTTCTCCTTGCTACTGTCCTTGATAACATTCTTGGGACGCATGGTGTCATGTCTTCACTAAATCTTGCACAAAATGCAAAATAAGTAAAAATCCAACGCAAAAAAAAAATATGTTAACTTGCTTCGCTTGGATTTCCACTGATGCAAAAAAGTTTTGAAAAGCTCCTGGATGCATGTGCACCTCAGCGGGCGTTTGTCTCGGTTCGTTCGCTCATATGCCGAAAATGCTCCGTCGGGGCAAAGTTCTTTCTAAAACATCCTTCTCTTAGTCCTCATCTCGCTCCATCGGACTTTCACCTGTTTGGTCCCCTGAAAGCAGACCTGCGGGGATGAAGATTAACTTCTGATGAGGAAGAGAAGACAGTGGTGCATTCATGGCTCGCAGCTCAGCCTAAATGAGAGAATACGAAAGCTTGTTGACAAATGGACAAATGTATTCAAAACAAGGAGATTATGTCAAATAATTATATATTTGTCTTTTCAAAAGCTAGAGTATGGATAATTTATACCTCACCCTCGTATATATAAGTATAGCTGAGCTAAGCTGATTTGATTGGCCATACAATCGCTTGGTGATGCCATGAATGAATTTTTGGATGTATTGGACTTTGTTTGCTACTGATAATAGACTTGCAAGCATGTTTTTAATATAAAGGTAAAAGGCAGTTCAAAAACATTTAACATGTCCTTCACGTTATCCGCTGTGCATGTTTCAGATAAATAACGTAATAAATCCTCTACAGCACCGGGGGGGAGGAAAAAAAGCATTTTGTCAGCACCATCTCACAAAAACTACACTTTACTTTGAAATCACTGAATCATTCAAATATAAATATTTAAAGCCCATCCCTGAAACATCCTTTTCAATGAGTCATACTTTGAAGGTTATTAAAAAAAAAAAAAAAAAAAAGCCTTTATAAAAACCTGCACAATTTTTAAAACGAAAACACCCAGTCAATCCTGCTTGTTCAACATGTACAGCAAAAAAAAAAAAAGTAAAGTTTTCCTACACAAATTAGCATAAGATTTATAGTTTAAACACAGCAATTAGATTTCTCGTAGTGGGACCGAATACAGGAAGATCCCTTCCCCTGGCTTGTTGCTCACCTCTGTAACAAAATTAAAATGAAACTCTAAATAATCGCCTGTAAATAGCCATTCATCAGGTGATTCAGCATCATTACTACTAGTATAAAATAAAGGCCTGACTCACATCACATCCAGTCAACCAGCTCTGCTTGCCATAAGAAGTGCCGGAAAAGCACCGAGTGTGAGCTCGGCCGTGATCACCTGACTGCTGCTTAATTAGAAGATCGGGTCGATCTGGTCCGAACTCTTTAACTTTTTTTTTCTTTCTTCGTCCGATCGCCTTGTGAAGGGGTATTTTAGCAAAGAAACTACAGAATTTCCTCTCATATTTAGCTGCTTCCACGTCGACCACTATTCAATACATTAACTAACTGTAATCTGCTGACCGTTAATAAGACTCGTTGAGAATGATCCAATCACATGAGCCCAAATATTTAAAAACAATATCGATTCGCTAAGAACAAAAGTGGGACTCATCGGGGTCCACAGTGCCGCGCCCGAAGGATGATCCAATCAGAGCTCAGCCTCAAATCACATGCTTGTCTAAAGTTTACGTGCCCACATAGACACTCGTTTGTCCCGCGTACACGAACACAAATGAACGTAATACAGATTAGATTTTTAATTATTTTTTTTACTGTAAATAAATTATATTAAGAAATACAGCGGAATATTGTGACTAAATGACTTTATTCTATTATTAAAATAAATTATTATTATGTTAAATAATTACATGTTAAAGTAGCATCCTTCTCTGCCTGGGGCGGCGGTAAAGTTCTGCAAAAGTTTCATTAAATTCTGTCCAGCCGTCGATTTAAGACGCGCCCACAGTTTGACGCATGCGCAGTACACTGCAGTAACCTGGCACAACTTCATTTCTACTCAACATTTTGATTTAATTCATGGCGCAGGTTTAACAGCACATGGTGTCTCAAAGTACAAATCACATTAAATCATTAACAGACGTTAAAACCAGACATCAGTGTAAATACGAACAGTAAAGGTGAAACGTTTTTATCTGCGATATGAAAGTAACCCTGAGAACTGCATTAAGTTGGAACTCTGTAAAGTGGAAAAGGCTTTTAAACATATTGACTAGAGTCGGGAGAGAGCCATCCTGGAGACTGTTTTCTCTCGTTTCATGTTTTTTTTTTAACCCCATTTTCCTTTTTAAGAGTAAAGGTCACCGGCTTCGGCGTCATCCGCTCTGAACGACCCGAACTGACATTCAAGGGTTTTCTTTTATTTATTTATTTACATTCCCTCCAGCTTTTATTGGTGCTTTCTCATCTAATAACGCTCTGCGTTATCCTTTTTTAGTTGTCAAAGAGAAGCTAAAACTTTGTTATAATATATTTATGTCATAAACATCAATATGTTCTGAACTTCATGTGGAAAACGTTCACATAAACTGGAAAAGATTCACATTAACCTGGTTTATCGGGCTCCTATGGATCGGATCTGCTAACGATGAAAAGCAGAGGAATGGCGCTGCCAGAGTGTGCAGCGGTAATTATTAGCGTTTCTCACTCCATCCTGGCATGACACCTTAGGCATGCGCGCACACACACACACACACACACACACACACACACACACATATATATATGCACATACATATATGCGACAGTGTTTGCAGCACACGCCCCAGGCATCTGCCGCTGCCATGAAGAAAAATTAAAAACGAGTTGGTTTATGCCACCCACTCTG
Organism: Clarias macrocephalus; assembly: GCA_011419295.1. NCBI lineage: Eukaryota > Metazoa > Chordata > Actinopteri > Siluriformes > Clariidae > Clarias > Clarias macrocephalus. The sequence goes on from JAAGKR010004977.1 coordinate 17,463, forward strand.
CATATGTAACACTATCTCCCATTTACATGCTCTCACATGCACGAAGACAATAACGTGAAAAATAATACGCTTATTTCCTTTGAGAAAATCTTTTCATTTCATCTATTGTAATGCTTAGTTTAATGCAAGAATCTTTCATTTCCTTTTGGGCCTACTGTAGTTCCCGCTAATATGAAAGCTTCCGTCTCTCTCTTTTTTTCAGCTCCAGTCAAAACAAAGATAATGAACGAAGCAGCTTTTTAAGAATGTTTTCAAAATTGGGCTAAATTAAAATAAATAAATGAATGAATAATTAATGCATTAACTTTAAGGGTTTAACACTAAAAGTTTAAAAAAGGTGAGGTTCAGCTAATTTAGAGCAACAGTGATGACAACACATTTAAAACTGGACTGTCTTTCTGCCCCCCCCCCCAACCCCCTCATCAGATAATTTGATCCACAAGGTGGATCCTTTACCAATCCTCCCCTTTTCTAACCAGGCTTGGGACCAGAACTGCATGCAGTATCTGGGTTGTATCTGCTGTAGGGTTAAGGGTCTTGGCCAAGGACCCAACTATAGCAACCCGATGGTGGAGGGTCTCGAACCCCTGACCATCCGATCAATAACCCAGAGCCTGAGCCACCACTGCCCCTGAACATGACATTAACATTACAATGTGCAACATCTTCTTCAAAAATCTTCTTCATACCCAGAAAACTAGAATAGTATATTTGGAAGTAAAACAAAAAAAACAAACAAATAAACAAACAAACAAACAACAACAACAAATATATGATGATACATATATGAAAATGCACATTTTAGGTAACTGCACTTTTTCAACAGCAGAGGTGTTCATTACAGGAAACATGTAAATAATAATAATAATAATAATAATAATAATAATAATAATAATAATAATAATAATAATAGGAAGAAAGGTTGACACCCCCCAAGCATGGCACTTATTTTATATAAGAATATTAATTAAATAAATAAAAAAATTTCTAAAGCACCTTAGCATTGAAGTATGTTTTTTTTTTCAACCACATGTGACATAACAGGATGTTCATAAGGATAAGGATACAATTAACTAAAAACACAGTAAAATATAGATATTAATGTTTCTCATCCTCAGATATTTATACTCACATTAATACAATATTAATATTAATACACAAAACCTGCTGCAGAATGACCAGACCTCTGACTGCCATAGAGACGGCATAGCAAAATATATAATTGGTCAAATAATCTTTTAGTTACAGCAGCAGAGTCTGAGACTTAAAATAAATAAATAAATAAATAAATAAAAATAATAAAATAATAGATTAAGATAATAAGATGGTGAAGGAGATGGCTGGATTTACTTTACTATTAAGCATTTACTTTATCATTGTCATTACATTGTCATTACATTGTCATTACATTATTGCACACTGAAATTCTTTCTTTGCATATCTCATCTTGGAGCCTGGGGTCAAAGAAGAGTGACACTTTGCCCCTGGAGTAGATAGGGATGATGGCCTTACGCAAAGACCCAACAGTGGCCGACAGTTGCAGGGTGCTTGAACCGACGATTACTGATCATTAACCCAGAGCGTTAACCTGCTGACCTACCACCATTTAAACACCTCAGTGGGAACAGTCTGACCTGTAAGGCCTGATGGGAGTTGGAACTCTTTCCCACCGGTCTTTAATTCAGAATTCGATGCACTAGGACTGGCTCGCATTTCACACAAACTGAAGCATCTAACCAGCCATTAATGAGACAGAGTTTTTGTAACCAAAAATAACGCAGAAGATGGGGTTTGTCGTAAATGATGGGATCACTTTGTACATCTAAACGCACTTCTTATCAGATCAGCATCCTTGAAAACACTCACTCACTCACCGTCTCTAACGCTTTAAGGGGCGCAAGGCGCCTGGAGCCTATCCCAGGAGAGTTAGGGCACAAGGCGGGGTACACCCTGGACAGGATGCCAATCAATTGCAGGGCACACACACACACACTTACACACTGCAGGCAATTTGGGAACACCAATGAATCTCCATGTCTTTGGACTGTAGGAGGAAACCTCAGGGAGTCTCGGAGGAAACCCACCAAGCATGGGGAGAATATACCAACTCCATGCACACAGACCCCGAGGTGGGAATCAAACCCAGAACCTGGAAGCCGCTAAGCCACTGTGCCGCCTTCCAAGTAAACACTCAAGCTAAAATCCCTAATCAGAATTGAGGAAATATTGTTCATGTAAACATAGCTGACGAAAGAAGTTTAACAAGTCATTATGGACGCAATTGAAGGTCACATGTTAATTATAGGGATTAGTATGCGAGGCTTTCAGGGGGAAATTTATGAGGAAAACTTTAATCTCATATACAGCTATATGATTAAACACAAGGGCATTGAAAATCCCAGCAAACAGCCTCGGTGATGATTAACGTGCTGGAACTGAACTGAAAGGGCACTGGACTGGGTCAGCAAACAAGAATTCACTGGCTAGATTAGTTTCTTTCTTTTTTCAACAGTAATTGTGGCGGCAGCAGTAATTGGGGCTGTGTGTGTGCGGCACCTCGCTGGTTTCGCTAATGAGTCAACTTTGTAGTTCCTTTTAAGTTCTAAATCTGCTTACACAAACAAGAGACAAATGGACCAACGTACACACAGCATGTTCGTAATTACATGAACACACGTACATACACACACACACACACACATGTGCGATATACCGTAGCCTGGGTTGGCTATCTGATATTTGACTCGGTATCAGGATGAGTCTTCCTGGAACGTTCAGCTCTCGTGTCACTCACGCTGAATCCTCCTCATTAAGCACTCTGTGTTTATGCTCCTCACACTAATGAAACTGAAAAAAATTAGCCCTGATTATCACACACACACACACACACACATACACACAGTGACTGTAGCACAGATTAGCATCCCAGCACTGGAGCACCACATCAGTGTCAGAAAGCGCTTCACGGTTGAGGGTTTGAAATAGAAGTTGCCATTTCGAGATTGAGAATTTGCATTAACGGGAAGCGACACGCTAATTTAGGACAAAGTTAAACATAAGGACACGTTTAAGACAGTTGACGTCTAACATTTCTTAAAGGAGCACTCCAGCAGTTTTAGAATTATCTCTATCCAAAGGATTTTGCTTTGAGAATTTGTACGAATAACAGAAAATGTAGGTGACGGAAGAATTTGTGATATATACAGTATGTATAAATAAAAGAAAGATTTTTTTCTGTACGTTGGTCAGGACTCACTATTTCAATGGTATCTTTACGGTTCATGCATTGCAGACGGGAACTTTGTCTCATATCTTCTAAAACGTTCAGTAATGTGAAGCACCACTATGAGAGGGAGTGTAAAATACCCCAACTGTGTGATCTGTGATGGATTGGCACCCTATCCATGCTTCATGCCCTAAGTCTCCTGGGATAGGGTCCAGGCCTACAGGATAAAACAGTATAGACAATGAGTGAGTGAGTGAGTGAGTGAGTGAGTGTTCTGCCCCCTAGTGGACACGTCTGTTTTTTGTATAATTGCAGGCATAATTATATCAGAGGTAGCAAGTGCAACTACTTCGTTACTTTACTTAAGTATTTGTTTCGTTTTTCTGTATTTTACTTGAGCATTTATATTTCCGTATGTGATATTTTTTACGGAAAGTGAGAGCCCAGTGTTATGCGCTAACATGCAGACGCAGAACCAACATCTAAATGATGTTATGAACAGTTATGTGCCAGATTTAATAATCTAATTTACTTGCTCAATGTAAACAAACACCTGCACCTATAGATATTAATTAGAAAAGCTAACCTGAATATTTTTATTGGGATTACTTCATATTTTCACTTTCACTGAAATAACAGCGCAAAGACAAAACGTAAATCTTTATCCGATCTACTTTTCACAGATTTCAAATCTCTCCGATTAGCGAACAGGGAGTGTATTTGGCTGATGATGAAAGAAGTACAGCTTAGACTAAACAAGTCTTAGACTAAACATTGCCTGTTTTTCGGCCCATTTTGCATGTTCCTATTGGTCGGGGCTTTCTCTCTTCTCTTTCTTTGCTGTTTAACGGTAGTTGGAATCCGGTAGGCTGCACTACCGCCAGCTGTCGATCTCATTCTTTCTACACGTCCCGGCCTCTTAAAGCCGATGTTCCAGTCCAGCCATCTCCTAAAAAATGTCTAATGCTTCCTTCCCAGATCTTGTCTTGTCTTGTCCTGTGTCTCAAACTCTTTGTCTGCTTTCATCTTGCACTTCCTCACACTCTATCTTCTCTACATGTTCCCTCTTTGTACCGCTCTGCGCTTTTGGTTGGAGCCCTGTAATCTACTGTACATCACCTCATTCCCCCTCAACTTCCTGGACCTTTTAAAGCTGTGCACCTTGGAGCTGTGCCAACAAATCTAGCCTCTCCTGCATATATCGTCTGGACGATATACTCGACAGTCTCATTTTCATTGCATTCTGAACAAACCACCCCCCCTCCCTCACCCACTGTGAATTTATATAAGACCCTTGCTGAGCTCTTCTGTTCTCAAAGGGGGGTGTGGCTCAGCAGTAGCTCATTTACATAGACACCGAAACTGCGAGTTTGGATGAGGAGTGAAGAATAAAAAGAATAAAATAAAAAGAAGATTGAGTTATGGGGAAAAAAAAAGCATTTTCTTAGGGGTATTAAGAAAAATTTCAGCTCAAGGATTAACGCACAAACACAAACTTTGCTGGAGCTCTGGAACCTGTGTTAGTGTGTTAAAGAAATATTAAAATATGGGATCTTTAATATGTCATATCAACACTCACTTTTGTCATTTTCTGTAGAGAAATCTTATGAAAAATACTAAACTGTCCTCTGTCTGATTGACGACTGCAGCAGAAAGTATTGAATCGTCCTCTATTTCAACCCGATTCCATTTGGTCTTTTATTAAAAGTGAGACTTTGATCTAGTTTTCAGTGTTCTGTCCCCGGCAGGAGGCACAGTGGCTTAGTGGTTAGAGCTGTTTCCTTGCACCTCCAGGGCCCGGGTTCGATTCTCAGCCAGGTGTCCGTGTGCATGGAGTTTGCATGTTCTCCTCATGCTTGATGGGTTTCCAAAGAAAGGGTCACAGTCCAAAGACATGCAGATTAGGCTAATTGGCGTTTCCAAATTGCCCATAGTGTGTGAATGAGTGTTTGTGTTTGTGTGTGTGCCCTGCGGATGGATTGGCACCCTATCCATGCTTCATGCCCTAAGTCTCCTGGGATAGGGTCCAGGCCTCCCGTGACAGTGCATACAGGATAAAACAGTATAGACAATGAGTGAGTGAGTGAGTGAGTGTTCTGCCCCCTAGTGGACACGTCTGTTTTTTGTATAATTGCAGGCATAATTATATCAGAGGTGGCAAGTGCAACTACTTCGTTACTCTACTTAAGTATTTGTTTCGTTTTTCTGTATTTTACTTGAGCATTTATATTTCCGTATGTGATATTTTTACACCTACTTACTACATTTTTGGGTGAAAAACCTGTATAATACTTTTACTCCCTACATTTTAAACAGAAACGCATTACTTCAGCTGACGATCACACAAAAAAAAAAAATGTATTGATTTCCTGATCACAAGCATTTACGCTGTCACTCACACTATATCATGACTAAGCTACACCCCACATGGGAAGGGCAGGAACAAACCAATTCCACCAGTCCATCTGGCAGGTCATTACAAATGCACAGATTGGTTAGTGCACCAGAGTGACTGATGGGTACCTGGGCAACGGATTCCACCCACCTGATCTCTGGATTCTGTGGATTCTTAAGCAGGTGCACTTGTCAAAGTAACATTAGCAAGAAGGTAGAAGTTGAAGTTCAACCTTTATTTGTCATTACTGCACAATTAAAACCTTTATTCTTCACATACTTTACATACAGCAACTTGGCGATGTGGGGGCTCAAAACCCCAGACCTTTTGATCAGAAACCCGGTAACCTATAACCACAGGCTGGAGTCAGAACACAGGGTCAGCCATTATACAGTACAGCGAAGACAGGGTTAAGGGTCTTCAAGGGCTCAACAGCAGCAACCTGGAGCAGCTGGGGCTTGAACTGCAGATCTTCCAAATACAACTATATTGTATTCTGTAGGCTTGCAGTATGTTAATTTGCGTAGGTAACTTGCATTGTCAGAGTAGCAATGGTAGCAGTTACCTGGCTAAGCTACCAGAATAATGAAAGGTGCCTGCCAGAATAATGCTAAAAATGCAGGTAATTGAATTAATGTCAAATCCTGTTGCTATCAAGCTGAACCAGACCTGCACATTCACGTCCTCAACAACAATAAACTTCAATTGTGTATAAAATGCTTTAAAATATTACTGATTATCAGTAACTCAATAAGTCAGAATCGGTTTCTTTGAGACATTTTAGATCACATACTTGTACTTTAACCTTATTCAACAAATTTGAAATGGTCCTTGTATTGTAGTTAGAGTAGTAAAAGAACTTGTACTTTTACTTGAGTATTGAGTTTGTGTACTTCTGTCGCCCCTGGCAGATACACATGTACAAAATGATGAACCGTGCCAAAAAACATTTATTGACGGAATTTAACTTCTGCCCTTAGCCATCTATTATAAGTGAATTTTAGAGTGAAGGAGCTTCCTAGATTTGTTCTGAACGTCACACAACTTGTTTTTGAGGCCCCGCAGCCTCCGATTTTCACCCTATTTAACGATTTGCCACGATTTGACCTACACTTTATCACAGCACAAACACTGGGATGGGAGTGTTGAAAACCCAAGCTAGCAGCTGCTGTTGTTTATTAATGTGCTGGAACAGATTTACAGAAATTCAAAACGCACTGGTGGTTTTTTTTTTTTTTTTTTTTAAGGTCAAAAAAACAAGACACAAGTGGACAGTTCAATTTTCCGAAACACACAGGCAGAAGCAAACATGCGCGATCTCCATCTCATCTGGCTTATTACTCCATAAAACATTGATAACATGCAGAAATATCCACCCTGGCAGCTTCAGAGTGCTTACAACACACCCGGCCACACTTATCTCTCTTACGACAGTCTAGTAAATGTCATTTTCCGCATTCACTACAAGAATTGTGTTGTCTGCGATAGCATGTGTGCGTACACACAGATTGAAGATTTAAGTAGCTTTAGGACTGGAGAAGATTTTAAAATCACTGGACACCAGGACCAGAGTTCATTAAGTATGTATGAACATGCCAAATCCCAAAGCAAAGACCTGCTCTGAAGAACACGTACTGTGACAGGGATTGGTCAAAGATGCAGAATAGAAAATGAAATATGTCTACACTGGTTGGAACTTAAATAAATGCATTAATGAGGTGTGGGAGTGGGAGTGGGAGTGGGTTGGTGGGGGGGGGGGTGCGGGTTGTTGGTGCATGTTTTGTGAGTTGCGACTACAGGAGCTGGGAAGGTAGTGCTACAGGGACAGAGCACGACAGATGCAAAATATCGAACGAGAAGCTACTAGCCACCGAATAATTAAATGTCAGGTGGAGAAAAAGGAGCTCGGTATCACCAGAATGCAGGTACTACACATCACACCACACACACACACACACACTAACTACGATGGATGTTTGTATGCGGCAAATGTGTGAGACGTCCATATTTTTCGTGGCCGTCAGTGTATTCATTTCAAATGACCGCATCAGTACACACGTATACAGAATGTCAGAAGAAGTGAACCAATGTTGTAATTTTAGTTTGAAGAAACTGAACTACTATAGCAGTGCAATGATTTTTGCCAAGACACATGGCCTAGGATTGAACTTTTCATGGCACCACCAACTTTGGGATGCTGAAAGGTCCCAGGCTCGATTCCACCACGACCAAGCTGGCACGGTTGGGTGCCCGAGCAAGGCCCTACACCCTCAACTGCTCAGATGTTTGATTACGGCCAGATGCTGTTAATATAAATGTAAGCCCCCAGTAAGTCCTATAAGTTAAAAGTTAAATCCCAGAACAAGTCCAGAGTAAAGACAGACATGGTCAAAGTCAGGCAACAAGTCCTATATCAAGACAGGTGAGATACAGTTCAACTCCCAAGTAAGGATTCAAATCCAAAGTCAAATCTGTAAAGGAATTCAAGTCCTAAAAAGCCAAATAAGGACCAAGTCAAATGAAGGTTGAAAATTCCAAAGTCAAGTTCCCAGTCAAGCAATTCAAATCTCAAGTCCTGCATCAAGAACCTAAACAAAGACAGACAAGTCAAACATTAAGTCCTGTAAAGAAACAGTAGTAATGTGGAAAATCAAGTCTTAAGCAATCCAAGTCCCAAGTCCAATGGTAAGCCAAGACAGATGAGACCCAGTTCAAGTCAAGTAAGACAAATCTCTGGTTCTGTGTTGAGAAAGACAGAAGAGACAGACAAGTCAGAAGTCAAGTCTGTACACTTGTAGACTAATGTCCTACATTAAGCAAGTCAAGTGATCAGCCAAGACAAGATCAGACCCAAGTTGAGTCTGAAATTAACATAGATAAGTTCAAGTAAAAAAAACAAACAAAAAAAAAAAACAAGCAAACAAATCTCAAGTTCTATGTCAAAACAGATGAGGTATACTGTAGGTCAAGTCCTGTATTAGGGAAACAGACAAGTCCAATGTCAAGTCCTAGAGCTTTAAGTCTCAAAAAAGACCAGTCCAAAACCAATTCCAAGTTAAGTCACCTAACACACATACTGTACAGTACAAGAGTTGGATTATTCTTCACTTTGTCTTCCCGTGCTTGACTAATTAAATAACCAACACACGTTGTGTAGTGCTGCTGTAGCTAAGTGCTAACAGCTAACATGTTGAGATGTTGCTTTGAGCCAAATTACTATGTTGCTCAAATTGCTACCACTTCACTGGGGTCGGAGCCAATATTTTTTTTCGCTAACATACTCTTTCCTCTTCTGGGGTGTTTTTTGTTATCCCCTCACCATTTCATTTTTTAGCCTTCAATTCCCCTGCCGTACAAAGACTAATGGGCCTGTGCACTTCATTCTGCTAGTGTATTCAAGTGCTACAGCCTGCTAATTGCAAATCCATGTGCACAGCAACAACTGATAAGCAGAGTATAAAACCGAGGAGTCTCTTCGTAGGCATATACTGTAGACATGGACAAGTGGAGGACATTCACAACACTGCACGTATAAGAAGCTTGGAGGTACGAGGTGGCAATGCATAAACCCACATTTCATAAAGTGTCACACAGGGTTTTTTTTTTTTTTTTTTTTTTTTTTCACAAGACGACTGACTAATCTACAGATAACTCATTTTAGCTGGGTTTTGCGGCCCTGTGTTGCTTTTCGGAGGTTCTTACAGTATGTGGAGGTTGAAGCTGATCTCACCACTCGAAGCCTTTGATTCAAAAATAAATCAAAAACCGCAACTCCCACTCCAATCCATACAAGCCAGATGGTTCGTATATCCGTAAGTTCAGATAAGTGTGTAGGCCTACTCATAGCTCGCTTAAACGGCAATAAAAAGCCAGCACACCCACACTCAAAAAGGCTAAAAGTGGGCATAGCCCTTTCATGCATGCAGAACACACACACAACCTCGCTCTAGAGGATTCAATCTGCCAGCACTCCTTCGTCTGGTTTTCTAAATAGGTGGTAACCAACTCGCTTACATAACCACACATATCCATATTTTAGCTGAACCTATTAGATCCAGCATATTGAATTTTTACGCAATGCATTAACAACAACTCCGCAATTTTGTATTGTATTGATCATAAAGTGTACATTGAAGCAGCGGATTTTTTTTTTTTTTTTGTAATTTACCTGTGAAAACGTTTCTGTGAAGAGCAACGTCTTCAATATTATAAAGCAAGTGCATATCGTAATAATTTTGTTCTTCAGTGAACTTTTCAGGAATTTAAATACATTCCATTGATGTCTTTTACAATTCAATGCTTAAAAAAAATCAATTATTATTTTTTTTATGTTAATTAACCCAAAATGTTTGTTCAATTAGTCATAATGAGGCATAATTATACACCCACCTGCATACCATAAGTACTCAATAAAACCAGCTTTGGTTGCAATTTCAACCGCAACTCTTTCGAGATGTCTCTTGCAGCTGTGCACATCTGGATCCTTATACAGGTTTTTTTTTTTTTTTTTTTTTTTGGATGGAAACAACAGGCAAGCGGAGTGAGGTCTGGGTTTTGACATAGTTTGGCAATATATCCTGTTGCAAGGTGATCTTCCATCCTAATCTCTAGCCATTTGCAGGCTGGCCCTAATAGGATTGCTCTGTATTCAGCTCCATCCATGTTACCTGTCATGGTAGTTCTCCAGTGTCTCCTGATGAATAACATTGCTATAACATGGTGCTATTACTACCATCCCTCACTGTGGAGAGGCAGTTTTGGAGCTGCTCTGACCCTTCAAATTACGCATCACAATTCGGGTCTTGTCACAGTAGCTACAGTTACAACACCTTCTCACAATAACACTTGGAAGTGGGTGGGATATGTTAGGCAGCAAGTGAACATTTTGTCCCTGAAGTTGGTTTGTGGGAAGCAGAAATAAATGGCCAATCGTGAGGATCGTATGGATAGTGAATTTGTCAAGTCTCAAAACTAAAACGTAACACATAAAGTGTGGCATTAGGTAATTAAGTAACAACAAAAACAACAACAACAACAACAACAACAGCCAGTTGTTATTTTAAGACATGAAGGTCAGATGTTCTGGAACAGTTCTCACAAGAACAGTATTGTCGAATGCATTTGCAAAACCTACAGTATCAAGCTCCATGATGAAACTGGCTCCATGAAGACCCTCCCAGAAACGCAAGACCAAAACATACTGTACCTCTGCTGCAGAGGAGAAGTTTGACATTTAGAGTCACCAGCCTCAGAAATCACCAATTAATTGAACCAGCACCTCAGATTAGAGCCGTTATAAAGGCTTTACAGAGCAGAAGTAGCAGATAAACATCTCAATATCAACCATCCAAAGGAGATTATTGCACATTTTGGACACCTTCAGTGATTAATGAACTAATTCAACATGATCCCACTATTGCGATTTCCAAGAACCAAAACATTTTTTTTTTTAAGATTATCAACAAAGTTGCTCAGAACTCACTAATTTATTTAACTGAACGGATTGAAATGTCCCGAACTACATTAAGTCCCTGTAAAGGTCACTGGACTGGACTGGCGTCTTGCTGCTCTTTTCCAGCCGATATTGTAAGCCATAAACTTACTGAGTTTGCAGGGCAAGAGTTCAGAAATGTCACTAAGTTTTCCTGACCTGTCACTCACAACTGACAGCAATGTGTCATGACACATCGAGCAGACAATTTTATCAATTTCCCAGTGCCACACAGTCTCTGGGGCAAAATGGTAGGAAGTAATGCAGAAGGAAAGACAGCAGTACTTCTCAAACACAGTCAGAGAGTGTATGAAATATGTAAGGACAACCACTTGCTGCTGTGCCCAGTATAATATCGATTATATCTACAGGAAATGTTAACGCCACTCCAAGAGTTGAAGAGATAATTCTAGCTTGATTTGGTTTGGAAATGTTTTTTTTTTTTTCTTTTTTTTTTTCTTAACATTAATAGGAATCATCCAATCATTTTTCTTCGAGAAAACTAGAACCACCACCATCATTGCCACCACCACCACTACAGGAGATGCTTTTATCTATTTTCATCATGGACAATACAAACTTATTCCAGAATTTTACTATGTGAAGGGTTTTCCCAGGCTCCTGCATGCATATATATTATAAATAAGATCAGGGGAAGTTGGGGTAACTGTCTTGATTTTCTCACACATAGAAGTCAGTCTACATACATTTATTCATTTTGTTTTTATTTTATTTATTCTTTACCGGGAGACTCTCTCTGGAGCCGAATCTCATTTGCAATGAAGACATGGCCACGAGCCTAGTATCACTAAAAGTAAAACTTTATTATTTATTTAAACCATGCCTCGCTATCGGTAAGTACACTCACATGCTCTTGGTGGAAAACACGTGATTATCTGATATTTCAGCATTTCAAAAGTTTGTGTTCAAAAGATTGTCATTGCGCAATGGTTTTGTGTTTGCATCACACACACCAGTTCGAGTGTATCGTTGAATGGAACATATACTGTAGATTTCTGGCAAGTGACCTTTCCAGAGCATTCATTAACCCTGGAAAACGTCGTGTATGTCAAGTAAACTGTATGGAGCAAACTACATTCTTCAGCAGAAGGAGGGAAGGATGATAACACCACTTTTCATCTCCTTCCATTCAGCTAAGAATTATTATTATTATTTTTTTTTACTGCAGTGTTTTCACACCACTTCACGCCTCCATGCTCCAAGGACAGTCACGTGATCTGAAAATTTGTCATTGATCATGGCGTAGGTGTGAATCACATGCTGTTTCACTGGGTCATTGTCCTACAGCATGTGCAAAAAGGAGCTTCTCCCAAATTTTTATCTCATGAGTTAGTAGACACCAGGGCAGTCAACATTCATTGATTAATTCCAAATCCTTAACATGTTACAAAGCTTAAACCCAAAGAAACATCCTAAACGTGGTGCAGGGTGCATCTGATTGGACAGATTGTAGAACACGATGCCATACAGTAGACGCACAAACAAAAGCAGGTCTGAGAACAGTTTAAGAAATCCAAGCCTATTAGACTGAACCACTTCTCAGATTCTAAACTGTTACCAGATCAGTTTCTGTTTCTATGGTATGCCGCCTGGTTCTAGCATTTGCCCGGTTAGATACTCCCAGGATTACACTTCATCAATGAACGTTGGTGTGTATGCATTCATTAATTGTAACTGCTAATATGGAAGAACCTAATGTTTGCATGTTTAAGTAGAGATTGATGTGCGCACTAACTCACTCCTCGTCTATACCGCTTAATCCTGTATACACGTTCATGGGATGCCTAAACCCTATCCCAGGAGACTGAGGCGGGGTACACCCTGGACAGGGTGCCAATACGTCGCAGGGCACACACTCGCTCACACACACTATGGGCAATTTGGGAACTCCAGTTAGCCTAATCTGCATGTCTTCGGACTGTGGGAGGAAACTGGAGTACCCGGAGGAAACCCGTTGCACACAGAGACGGAAATCGAACCCAGAGCCTGGAGGTGCAAAGCAATATTACTAATCACTAAGCCACCGTGCCGCAAAATTGATTTCCCTTTTTTTAAATCAATTAATTAATTAATTAATTTTTTACTGGATACAGTACTTTTGTACATAATACCTGCTGTTATCCGATATTCCCCAAATGACGATGGGTTCACTGCTGAGTCTGGTTGCTCTCAAATTTTCTTCCTATCGCCATCTCGGGGAATTTTCCTTGCCACATTCACCCTCGGCTTGCTCATCAGGGACAATCTGATAATTATGATTCATACATACTGACTTGAACATTTCAAGCTCATTTTCCCCCTTTGATTCTGTAAAGCTGCTTTGCGACAATGACCACTGTAAAAAGTGCTATATAAATAAGATATATAAATAAAACAATTGTTGTATTTCGAAAGACTGTCCTGTGCTCATCCTCGGACTACCTGCTGATACTTTTCACGGTTTGTCTTTATTCCTCTCTTGCTGTATACCATAATGATTTATGGGTACCTTTAACCTCCAGGGGCCGGGTTCGATTCCTTTGCAGGTTCTCCCCGTGCTTGGTGGGCTTCCTCCAGGTATTCTGGTTTCCTCCCCGCCTCCCCTTCCAACAGTGTTTCGCTGATGGTACTTAGTTAGTAACCTAGCAACCAGTATAAGGATCTATCAAAAGATGGAAACTTCAAAGCACTTTTGTAAGTCTCTCTGGATAAGAGCGTTTGGCGAACGACTAAATGTAAATGTAAATTTGAGTCGGGTTCCTCTCAAGGTTTCTTTCTCATGTCATCCCGGGGAGTAATCTTCTCCGACTTTTTCATTAGAGATCAAAATCCACAATTGGATTTCTGTAAATCTTCTTTGTGACAATGTCTACTGATATTGAGTGATGAAATGGGATTAAGTCACCTTATGCGACTATTCTTTAAGCTTTATGCATATGAGCAACGGTCTTAAAAATATGTGTCGTAGATTACATCAGAGATTTAACAGAAATGTCTTGAATTTGAGCATTAATGCAAGGCATTCAAAGGATCTGGTGTCCAAACTAAGCCACTGGTTCATACTGTAGTTGCAAATAGTGGATTTGCTTATTTATTATAAATAATAGCTTCACGTTTGCAAAAAAAGAAAAAGAAGAAAAAAAAAAGTTTCTTCTCGGAATATGCCTTTACTAATGAGACCTGCAAATGTACAATAGAGGTATTGTGTCAGGTTTATTAATATGCAGCTATATTAAGGTCAACAGAACTAAACTGCCCTAGAGAACTCGAGTCTGGGAAGGAACTTTTCATAGGATTTATATATATATATAATTTTTTTTTAATGTCCAAATAAATTAGAACCCTGGATTAATAGAACATTTCTATTAATTAATTTAAAGCTTCCTTATCAAAATTGTTGCTATTTATCCTTATTATTTTCACATATGGACATTTCTGCGAAATCTCATGGTTGACTAGGAGAGGACTTTTTACATGAACTGAAGGTTGTTTAATGCAACTACAGGCTGGAGTTCATAATGAATGATGAAGAATGGTGTCATTAACTACTGTAGACACTTGGATACACTATAAGCCACAAACAGCTGACAGCCTGATTCATCATAGTACACAATGATATAAATTAGAAATTAAAATAAACCGTTGTAGGAAAAAAAATCCTGTATTGCATTTCATAAGATTTATGGGATAAACTTATAAGAAGCCATATCTATACATATAGTACTGTGCAAAGTCATGAGCCAAGCCTTGTTTTTTTTTTTTTTTGTTTTGTTTTTTGTTTTTTCATATTTTCCTTCCAAAGAGATAGACTTTCTTGTATTTTTTTTTTTAATGTACCCTGTAAAAAAAAAACTCCAACTGGATAAATTTTGAATGAATTAATATTGTATTGTTGGCCCTTAGAGGGAACTTCTTACAGGGGAATTAGTTGAGACAACATTGTGCAGTTGAAATAAAATAAAACGAACAAAAATAGTTGAGTTGAGGCAGCAATTTACATTCTCTGAGATGCAATCACATGATTTTGAAACCCATCTATAACCCATCCTTAGAACTCCAGAAACAGTCTTTTACACTGGTGGTACAGTATATAGACTTGTTAGTATCTTTTATTTTCATCATAACTAGATTTATGTATTTAGAAATATATTAATATTTGCCTTTGCAAGACTTTGCTTACGTACTTTGCCCAGAGCTCTGCTGTGGAGGATTGGGGTCAGAGGGGTTACAGATGGCCTTTTGAAGAGCATTACCAAGCTGTTGAAGTTGCCGTGGTGTTTTCAGGGGACTGTAGTCCTTGAAGGCCTGGGCGACTACTGTGTGCAGCAGCTTTAGGAGTGATGTTTGGTCAAGTCTGTGCTCTAAACATTGAATTCCAATAGAACTGGTCGTACACTTACTGTATGAAGCCATCCAAACCATTTCTACTGGACTTGGAGAGACAGGCTCCCCTCAAACTCTTGTTACTATGGACTCCTTTTTTGTGTCTGACACATTTTGAAAAAAAAAAAAAAAGTTCATCTTTGCTAGTTTATAAAAATGGTTATGATATTGTAACGTAAAAGAATCCGTAAGAGACTGATACAGTAAACATCTGGTGTTATCCAGGTGTTTGACTGACTGTTTTACTTTATTCTACCGTTTTATGCAGATCGCTGTCTTATCTTTGACTAATTGTGGAAGAATCCATTTTTTAAAAGTAATGTTTGTGTGTTTTAATTGTTAGACCAACTCGTTTTCTTAGAAAAACTATTACTTGAACCAAAATACATCAATGGGCTACAATGGGAGACAACTTCCCAGATAGCACCCCGCTGAAGGGGTTAATTTTTTGAGTAAATGAAAAGTTGGGCTAAATCGACCCTAGAGAAATATATAATTAATTGAGCCCAAAACCAAAACTACTTGAGCTGACTTAAATATTTGAATCACAAGTTGAGTCGACTCAAGGTTTGGAACTGGGTAGACGTCGTGTCAACTAAACAGCCAAACAATGTGACATATTTTGATTGGCCAGCAAATTTTGGAATTTGCAATGTTGGAAACACCATTTAGCTTAAACTGCATGTCTTTGGACGGTGGGAGGAAACCGGAGAACCCGGATGAAACCCACCAAGCATACAGAGAACATGGAGGTTCCACTACACCACTGTGCTGCCTTTTAATTTCATCTACAAAGTTTTATTTGATTAAAAAATATATATAAAAAACGAGGGGTAGCCCTTCACTTCTGCACAGCACTGCACTGTATATCCCAGCATATTGGATGTTAGAGCTTTCTTAAAAAATAGATTGCATGTGGATTAATCCTAAAGCCGAGAGGATTAAGAGATTTTCCTCAATGAGGGCGCAATATATAAAATGGCAGGACTAATGACCTTGCTTGGGCGTGTGCATACACCCACACACACCCCCATCCCAACCCCAACACCTGTTTCTCCACAGGAACAAAAATCCCACACACACACACACACACACACTCACTCTCTTTCACCCTTCCCTTTGGTTTTTCCATATAGTCTGTCTGTGTGTGTGTCTCTCTCTCTCTCTCTCTTTCGCTCTCTCTCTCTCTCTCTCGCTCCCTTCTCACACACATACACATACACACACAGCTTAGTCATGGGTTGCGGCCAAACACTGTAGGGATCCATGTTGCCTGGCAGCCGTGTCTCCCCCGAGCTCTAAATCCTGATGAGTGGTGCATCTCTTGCAAATCCAGCATTCAGCGGCGATGCCAAAGCACTCATCAGCGTGCCGTGACCTCGCCAGCCTGCGACATTATACAAACTCAGCTATGCTCATGCAACAGTTATAAATCAAGTATTGGATATGTACAATCATGTGTAAAATGTAGTCTTTTAATTCTATGATTTTGTTTGTTTGTAATAACATTATGAAAAATATCTGATCATAGCGGGTCTTAGTATTAGGCAAGTACAACCTCAGACAAACAACAACAACATATATATATATATATATATATATATATATATATATATATATATATATATATATATATATATATATATATATTTTTTTTTTTTACCATCCCTGCTGTTATCTATTTAACAGACAGTAAGCCAACTAGGGCAGTGGTGGGTCAATCGGATAAGGCTGTGGGTTACTTACTGGGTTACTGATTGGACGGTCAGGGGTTCAATTCCCAGCACTGTCAACGCTATCTGCTCCAGAGGCACTGTATCCTGTATCCTGGCTGACCCTGTGTTCTGACTTCAGAACTGGGATATGTGAAAAAAATTATTTCACTGTGCTGTAAGGTACATGTAACTGAAATACCATTATATATATAAACATGATAATTAAAGGTAATAAACTAAAACAATAACTTAATGTAAAAAAAACTTGAAGAATTAATTTCCTGTATAACTTTATCCTTCTCTCACATTGTTTACAACGTTGCCTGAGTTTATTGAGGTTTTTGGGCATTCGCTTATGCACAGCTCTGTTAAGGTCTCGTCACACCATTTTACTTGGGTTGAGGTCTTGACTTGGACTAGGTCTTTCCAAACTCTTGATTGTTTTAGATTTCCTGGTGTGCTTTGGATCATTGTCCGGTTGCATGACCAAGTTCCGACCATGCTGTCAGACAGATGGCCGCACATTTACCTCTAGATTATTCTGGTATACCGAGGAGTTCATGATCGACTCAAGACACCCAGGTCCTTTGGCTGCAAAAACAAGCCCACCACTTGACAGTGGTTATTTCTGTTATGTTCTGAGGTGTTCCAAGGTGTTTCTGCTGGTTCTCCCCAAACATGGTGATGGCCATTAAGGCCAAACAACTTTAATCTCACTTGTCTATAGGAGTCTTGTGCTTTGTCCAGATGCAGTTCTGTGAACCCCAGTTGTGCTTGTTCGATCTTCTTCTAGTGGTGCTGTCACAGACATCAACATTAAAGATGCTCAGTGAGGCCTGTAGTGTCTGAGATGTTGTTATTGTTTATTTATTATTATTATTTTTTTTTGTACTTGTCTTTCTTGAAAATTGCACTGTCTGTCCTTGGGGTGAATGTTCTGGGATGTCCACTCTTGGGAAGATTGGCAACTGTCTTGAATGCTTTCCAATCTTTGACACTGTAGAGCGTTGAACTGCAAATTGTTTGTAAGTGGTTAAACAATCCTTTGCAGTTTGATGAGCAGCAACAGTTGGTTCTCTAAAACCATTGCTTATGTATTTCCCTCTTGACGTTGTGTTAACACACACATGAATGCTCCAGACCAGCAAACTGCCAAAACCTGCTTTTATAGAGCCCTGCACACAAGCTGATGATCAGTTGTCAAGGGCTGATGATGCAACCTACCCTTTTAAATTATTATTTTTTAAATAATTTTTTTGTTAAATAAATAATGGCACGTTGAAAAATGTTAGTTGTTGTTGTTCATCTGAGGTTGTATTTGCCAAATACTAAGACCCCCTATGAGCAGATGATTTTTATTTTTGTTATTACATAAAAAAAAAATTAAATACAGTGAAACCTTGGATTATGAGCATATTTCATTCCGAAAGCGGGCTCATATTCCAAAACACTCGTAGACCAAAACTGATTTTCCCTTAAGAAATAATGGAAACTCAAATTATTCGTTCCACAGCCCAAAACAATAAATACATAAAAATAATTAATACAATATATAAAGTAAAAATAAAACAAATCAAACTGCAGTTTACCTTTAAAAAAAAGTAAAAATAAATCCAGACAGGTAAGTGTTTCTGTGTGTGTGTGTGTGTGTGTGTGTGTGTGTGTGTGTGTGTGTGTGTGTGTGTGTGTGTGTGTGTGTGTGTGGAATTAGCCTCTCGCCTCGTCTTAAGCAGTAAAACTCCTCTTTCCTCCCCCCACCTCGCTTTTTAAGTTTCACAGCAAACACACACACAACGGAAACACTGTTTTAAGGGGGGAAAAATAATCTCTCTAATGACACTTGCGTGAGCGCATACTAACGGAATCACTGCTGTAAAGTAAAAAACAACAACAACAACAACAAAAAAAAATGAACCAGCACCTTACCTTTGAAAAGAATCTTGACAGAGCAGAGTTTCTGTGTGCGTGTGTGAACCCGGGGAGGGCGGTGTAAAGGCGAGAGAGTGTGTTTGCGTGTGTCAGCATTACGCGCACGCACACACATAGGAGACATGCCGAAACAGAGAGGGAGCTGTTGATTATACCAGTAAGAGACGAGCACTAAGACCCAGCAGGGGAGACGATTACCCACAATTCCACAGCGCAAGAAAGAGAGAAATCAATGGCTCAGTTGTGATCATGTAATGCTCAGTGTCAAAATGCGTGAAACATGATACTCGGTACTCGTAAACCAAGACTTTTGCTCAGTTTCCAAGTCAAAATTTATTAAAAATCCTTGCTCGTCTTGCGGAACACTTGCAAACCGCGTTATTCGCAATCCAAGGTTCCACTGTAGAGAGGTGCACTAACTTTTACACATGACTATGTAAGACAGCTTCAGGTCAAATAGTGACTCAGTGTAAGGACCTTTTTTTTTTTTTTAGAAGAGTGCAAAATTACCCATGGTCGGTAGGAGGGATGAAATGATGTTTATATTCTAACCAAACAAGGGTGTCACTGAGTATCATGCATGCAGAAGAGGACAGACAGTGAGGCATATTTGATTCTTCTCTGTTCATCATAAATGCAACCATGCGCACTAGTAGTTAACTAGCTGGCTGGGTCATTAGTCATTACATGGCTGCAGCTTTATTCTGAATATAATACTGTAAGTGTAATAATGATAATTTCCTATATTCTTTGGTACTACGTATTTAATTACACCGCCAAGTAATGACAAGATATAGGGTATTTTTTTATTTTTCAAAATGTATCTACAACCCAGGATATGAATGATTTTGTATTTACACCCCAAGTCACTCTGCTCTCTCAGAGTGAAGCCACTTGAGCTGAAATTTCCTGAGAGACCCTATAATGGCAGCACTTTTTTTTACAGAAAAGCCATGAATTACTAACAGTCCCCAGAGTTGTGCAATTTTTGATGGGGATTCTCAAGACCCATCAGGGAAAATGGCATTACTCATGGTGTGGTTTTAGGTACAAAGTGAATAGAGATTTTGGGGAAATATCTTTAAAATGATGATTTAAAGCCAATCTTGAGTGCAGTATTTGGAGTCAGGATTCATTCCGGAAGTTTAAATATATGATTTCTCATGAGGTTTCGAGGGAACCACAGAAGGAACATTGGGGAAAGACTTGTTAATTTACAGAAATTATACTCGGTGCCAATGGATAGTCAATGTCAAGGGACTGGACATCATAAAAAATAAAAAATAAAAAACTGAAATACTGGCAAAGGCAACTGGGATCCCTTACTGGTGCCATAAAGGAATAGTTTGGATTTTTGGAAAGTGAAGCCCATATAAAGTAAATACTTTACAAAAGGTCTTGGTTGTGAAAACCGTTCCTACTCCTTGAAGTTCATCATCCAGAATCTGAGTACGATACATAATCAGGGCCAAATTCCATGTTAGCCACATGGTTAGTTCTGGTGAAAGAAATATGTTAAATTTGTACTAAATTCAGTGTAACATTGAAAGATCCCAACTCAATATAATTCAGCAGGACTGCCGTAGTTTCATAGGAGACTCAGTTAAACTTTGAGATGCATTTTTGCATTTAGCACAATTACTTACCTATGGTTGTGTACTTATACAGTATACATCTTAATTTTGATTTAAGATTAACGTGTATAAAAATCCGAACTATCCATTTAATGTGCTAATTAGACATCATTTGATCTCTTTGATCACGTCTAGGAGAAAATCTGTCCAATCACTCTCACTGTACCATATATAATAATACATTTTATTTATAATGCACTTCATATTTGAAGCAAATCTCAAAGTGCTACACAAAACCTCTGATAAAAAGGTACGTTTTAAGACCCCAGATTTAAAATCATCAACAGTCTGTGGCATCCTATATATATATATATATATATATATATATATATATATATATATATATATATATATATATATATATATATATATATATCGAGGGGTCTCAATGATGAAATCACCTCAGGGTTACTTGGACCTTCCTAAATGCTTGATAAAGTCTATTATTCCAGATGTCAGTGGGTTTCCCTAACTGCAGCATTCAGAAAATGTTGTACCGATTTCAATTTGTCAGTTTTGTTGGATCGTAATATGCCTCTTCATTTTAAAGAAAACCTCTACCAGATGAATGGATATGTCATGTTCGACTGGTTATGACTGTCACAATTGGTATTTAACTACATACACTGGAGAATGTTCTAATAAAGAATTCATTTTCATAGCATTTAAGGAGGGAAATGCTTTGAAGCTGCTGTCTTGACTAATTATCATTCCCATCAAATGGGGAGTGAATAACAACATAACAACTGACATACTGAAATTAATTACTGCAACACACAAAGGGAGTCAAGCTCCAGTACAAGCCTTAGTTATGACCGGTGGGGGAAAAATTGATCGGAGTTCCAAATCCACAAGACATGTAGTCTGTGCCACAACATCAACCGGTTGTGAAAATGATGAATTATCTTGACTCAGTTCACCTGGGTAGATATAATGGTTGAATTCATTTTGTATCAAATCCAAAGAAAACTCGTTAGTGTATATTTGATTTCTTAATCGTTTGATTTCTCATATCAGTGTCTAACAAGCAAGAGAATTTGTAGGTTTTGCAAATGACTCTAATACTTTCCATTACTTAACAATGGCTAAGAAAAAGCCACCTTTTTTTTTTTTTTAACTCATACTAGGCCATACAGTCGAGACCCAAAGAGCTAACAGAAATCGTGCAAATATTATCTGATCTTTGGCTCTACTGTATGAATCTGTATGATAGACCATGATGACATTTTCTGCTACGCAACAAGATCAGGTATTGTTCCTGAGGGCTGGGACACAGCCACTATGTTGAACCTAATCATAATCTGTTTAGCAGTAGTCTGTTCATATAGCCTCTTTTAACAGTAGATATTATCAATTGACTTTTTTTTTTTTCATTCTTTAGATGTGTGTATCCGCGGATTACAGGTAGCAATCAGACTCCGCGAGTAAATTAAGAGATGCTGTGTGGGTGATGGACAGAGGTGAGGCTGAGATTACTGTGATTTCCTCCCCAAGTTGCCTTTCATTTTTACAAATCCAGCTGATCTAACACATCAGGTAATTATCGAGTATCGGATATTTTCAAAAACATCAAAGAAAGCAAACAACTAAGCTGTGAATAAAAATAAGCTTGTTATGTTAACTAATGAAGATAAACATGTATGAATGAAAGGGGAAAAACTTTAAATTAAAATTGAACTCAAATTTTTAATTAAATAAAAATGTAAGTTTATAATTCTGTTTTATTTAAATTACTTTATAAACTATTTTATGGCTAATTATGAATTTAGTTATTTTTGCTTCTTAGACTTTATTAATGTAAGTTATATGAGTTAAGTTTCATTGTATACCATTTTTGTATGTTAATTACATTGGATTATTTGACCTGGCACAAGTTTTACACCAAGTTCTTTTGCTCCCATTATCTGACTGGGCCTGGGACTGGCTGTACCAGTTTGTATAGTGTATAGCGTTAAGGGTCTTGCCCAAGGACCCAACAATGGCGGCAATGTTGGGACTCAAACCCTGAACTCTCTGATAACCAACCCTAAGCCACCACTTTCTTTTAACAAAAGTTATTATTATTATTATTATTATTATTATTATTATTATTATTATTATTATTATTATTATTATTATCAACATAGTAAAGATCTAAGTGGCACAGTGGTATCTTGATTCTGTTTACGGTTGTGTGAAATCTAGGTTGATTGGTGTTTCCAAAGCGACCATAGTGTGAGATTGAGTGTGTGTGCCCTGTGATGAGTTGGCACCCCCAAGTTCCATATAAAAAAGTGATATTAAAAAAACAGATGGATGGGTGGATAGTACAAATCTTAGTACAAATAGCACAAAGCCGTTAGTTAAATCTAGCCAAGACTAGCCAAAATTGAGAATAGAATATATCTTACGGTGGTGGTATCAGTCACTCTGCATTCAGCATCACCAGTATATTAATCACCAACCTGATCATCTTTCATCATCTGTACATGAGAGAGAAAAAAAGTCCTTTACGGAGCCGGTTGAACTGTTCCTCAAGGCTACATTAAAAATACAAGAAAGTCTGGCTTTCTGAAACCAAAATATGAATAAAATTATTAAATATTATTTACGCAAATTCTACAAATTTAATTAGTCCAACATCAAGACAAG
This sequence comes from Clarias macrocephalus, assembly GCA_011419295.1. Classification (NCBI taxonomy): domain Eukaryota; kingdom Metazoa; phylum Chordata; class Actinopteri; order Siluriformes; family Clariidae; genus Clarias; species Clarias macrocephalus. Next base: position 40,867 of record JAAGKR010004977.1, read on the forward strand.
TCCAAGTCATTAGAGTAAATAATTAAAACAGACTTAATTCCTACAGGCTTAACTGTATCCCAATAATAAACCCTAGTTATCCAGTAACTCTCATAATACTATTACAGTGTCTCACTCATAAAGTGCCAAACCAACCATCACAACCATTTACACTGAATAATAAATTAACTTGGCGGTTCCACCAAAACAGACACTGAAGTGCCTAAACTCTTCCTCTCTCCTAATTCATATCCTAGGAATACACAAATTGTCACAAGCACTCCATCTCCTGGGACCTCAAATCCCCAGAACAGCCGAAGATGTGATGAAGCTGCCAAACCAGACAAAGTGTGGACTCCATCACAGCCTTATGGAGCTGTGACAGTATCATCACGGGGGGAAAAAAAATCTCATCAGAACATCAGAGCAGATGTTATGTAACTGAGATCAGAATCAACCTTCCGACCTCTGGATTCTGGTACGGTGTGTAAAGCAGTTTACTTTTTAAGTAAAAAAAAAAACGAACAAACAAAAAAGACTCGTCTAATTGTTTTTTTTTGTTTGTTTTTTGGTTGTGTGACATAATGAAAGCGTAATCACAAACTTATAACTGTAATAATAATCATAATCCAAAATAAGTAAATAAACAATAATAAAACAACAACATCATCAACAACAACAACAACAACAAAACAACAATAATAACAACAACAACATTATTATTATTATTATTATTATTATTATTATTATTATTATTATTATTATTAATGTTTAACCATTTCAATGGAGTGTGCTGAGAAAAAAAATAAGACTGTGACTGGGGGATGATCGCATTGATAACGTAACAAAGATGATTATTTTCCAATAATTGCACATCCTGTTTCTTTCTTTCTTTTTCACAACAGGGCTGTTCCGATAGTTTATATATCCTACAATTTAGAATGTATATACACAAATATTTCACCATATTATTATTATTATTATTATTATTATTATTATTTATCATATTATTAGTCTAATATTAATCCTTCTTTCTTTCTTTCTTTCTTTCTTTCTTTCTTTCTTTCCATTTGCGTTTGAGTTTGAGGCTTTGCTTATAGAATAAACATTTTCTTTTCAATTATTCATTGGCTATAAGGTGTGTGTTACATGTGAGGAGCATGTAGGAGTAAATCTGTCTTTTTTATGAATATAATAAATTATTAATGATAATGGACATGTGCTGTCCAGTAACTCCTGGAGAGTTGAGGGCTGAATGTGGATTGCATGTCAAGTCCGAGTGCAGTCCAAAGTTTGTACAACCTTATCAATATTATACAAGGTATAAAAAAAATCACATTCTAAAACACTGAATAAAAAATACACCAGAACATAAAGTAAATGTTGATAATCGTTCAAAATATTACAGCCTGTCCTGTACTCTTATAATAAAGATTTTTCCATAGAGTAAAACATTTTCACACAAAAGCCTGTGTTTGGCACGTCATAACACACATCGCTTCTTTCTGTCACATGATCTGTGAACTGAAGATACTTCCAAGGTAATTCCAAGGATTCACTTACTTCTTCTGCTACCGTTTTCAATGTTGAATGAGTGTGTTCAATAAAGGACATGAAAGATCAGACGTTTCTTTACTCTTGACTTAAATGAAGATCATATCACATTATATGACAAATGAATGCAGAAAACCATGAAATTCCAAAAGGAGAAGCTATTGACATACTGTATCTGTATTATATGCCAAAAGCTGTTATGCACCAAAGTAAAACTGAAACCGAACTTTATAATTTTCTCATGATTTTCAACAATCCTGTGCACTAAAACTCGGTACTGTACTTTTCTCCTCAATCTAATTTGTGGTGCTACTTTCTGTTTGACTCACTACAAAATTATAATCAAGCCATGAGTTTGGTATATATTTTTTATTAAAAGTTACCCAAACTCAAATACTGCGAAACACAACTGCAGGCTGATTTATTCATTGTGCCAAAACTGTGGGTGCTGCAATTATGGTGTTTTGAAAAAAATAAAAAATCACATGCAATTCATACTTTTATAACCAATACAATTTTGACTAAACTATGTTGGCATTTGTGATTTTTCACACGCCTGTCAATGTAAGAATATATACACAAAATATTACTTTTGAAATACTTTAAAGCTGGATATATGGAATTTAATATATAAAATAAGAAGAATTTTGTTTATATACAGTACAGACCAAAGGTTTGGACACACCATGTCATTCAAAGAGGTTGAATTTGTATTATGGCAAGAAAAAAAGCAGCTGAAGTGAAGAAAAAAAAAAAAAAACGAGTGGCATCATTACTTTAAGAAATGAAGGTCAGTCAGTCGGAAAAATTGGGAAAACTTGAAAAGTGTCCCCAAGTGCAGTCACAAAAACCATCAAGCGCTACAAAGAAACTGGCTCACATGCGGACCGGCCCAGGAAAGGAAGACCGAGAGTCGCCTCTGCTGCGGAGGATAAGTTCATCCGAGTCACCAGCCTCAGAAATCGCAGGTTAACAGCAGCTCAGATCAGAGAGCAGGTCAATGGCACACAGAGTTCTAGCAGCAGACACGTCTCTAGAACAACTGTTAAGAGGAGACTGTGTGAATCAGGCCTTCATGGTAGAAGATCTGCTAGGAAACCACTGCTAAGGACAGGCAACAAGCAGAAGAGACGCGTTTGGGCTAAAGAACACAAGAAAGAACACAAGAAAGAAAACTCGCTGAATGAGAAGGGGTGTCCAAACTTTTGGTCTGTACTGTATAAAACATAAAATGAGTACATTGATGTGAACATAATGCATAGTGTTAGTTATTAAAGTATGCTAAGAATAAGATTTACAATTGTACATATACAGCACCATTAGTACTCTAACTAATATTGAATTCCATAATCTTAAATTCCTTTAGCATGAAACCGTATGTATATATGAACATATAACTAATATTACATCCTAGTTAAGGTGGCACAGTGATTTAGTGGCTAGCACTCTCGCCTTACACCTCCAGGGTCTGGGTTCGATTCCTGGCCCGGTTTGATTCCTGCCTTTCTGTGTGCGTGGAGTTTGCATGTCCTCCCTGTGCTTGGTGGGTTTCCTCCCACAGTCCAAAGACATGGCTAACTGCCGAGCCCCAGATTGCCCATAGTGTGTAAGTGTATATGTGTGTGTCCTTTAATGGATTGGTGTACCCCACCTCATGCCCTAAGTCTCCTGGGATAGGCATCAGGCCCCGCACGACCATGTACACAGAATAAAGCGTTATTGACGATAAGTGAGTGAGTGAGTGACATCCTGGTCACAGGTTACGGAATAAGGCTTCACTTCCGGAAAAGTTTCTATCCATGCGAAGGCTGATGTGTCCTTTTCAGCACAAGGTGAAAAATTCAGTCCTCACTGTGCTCCAGCATGAAAATCATGAACAGGCTTCATGTATTTGATAAACATACATAAAGCATGAGTTTACATACAAAAAAAAAAAAAAAAAAGTTGCATAACATGTTCTCCATTAAATCAAGGTCATAACACTCCCTGGTGAATAAAACATGATGTCAGGATTTGAGCGATTAGATTCCACATAGCAGTGACTCATATTTGCTCAGACCTGTCATCTCTGTGTTCACAGACAAGCTGAATTATAACTTCATGCTTTCAAACTCTGTCTTTTAGCATAATAAGTGTATATTTCCATCCCATGCCCACGCTAATTGCAACTGCTAAGACAGAACGTGCACTTAGTTTTTTTTTTTTTTTTTTTTTTTTGCATATAATAGTGAACAAAAAGCAATGAGTTTCAGGGCCAGCATGGCTAGAGTTACAAAGAGCTACGACTCATTAGAATAATAATTACGCATAAGAGTTTCCTTTTTTTTTTTTCCCCTGCAAATGTAGAATGTTACACCTCTTGTGATACCTATTGAACAGGCAAATCTGAAAGAGTGGAACATGAATATGCATGACTAATTATTTATCATTTTAATTAGAGACGGTGGCACGACAGCATCTGGTTGGCGGAGCAGGTTGCGGATTAAGTGCATTAATCAGTGTTAATGAGCGAATAAGACACCTCTGATCCATCTCTTTTTTAATAAAGCTACATAAAGGACAGCTGAAAAAACAAACCGCAAATTTTATGCGTTAGCAATGGGCTAATGAAGACTGTGAATTCATAATGCGGTTTCGCAGCTAAAGAATCGGTAAATAAATCACGTTGATTCAATTATGCGCTGTTTTTTTTTTTTTTTTTTTTTTTACTGTATCCTTTGACACATCCATGAAATCCAGAGTTGGTAAACAAATGAATGTTGTTTATCTTTCTATGTTGCAACTTCACACAATGAATCATATTTAAATGTAAATAAATAAACATAAAAATCCAAATAGCCTTTGAAACAAAATACAAATTGGAAAGTTGCTGTAATATAGGAGGAATAGAATAAAACGTACTTTACTTTGTAAGTTTCATGTTCTCAGTCTCACTTTGTCTCACAGTGTGTGTTATCATAAATTATCATTTGTCTTCAAATATATCTAGTGATTTTAGCACTGGGGTAGGCTCCAGGCCCCCAGTGACCCTGTATACAGGATATAGACGATAAGCAAGTGAATGAGAATATCCTGTTCCACCACTCTTACCATTTAAATGCTAATACTGGATTTACTTTCTAATTACGATGTCTGCCTGTGGGACCAACCTGGCTACGAGCTCAAAAACCTGTCCTAATAAAGATGCTATGCAAATATTTCCAATTGGTCTCCAATGTGTTAGAAACAATACTTAAAAGAAAAAAATATTTAAAAAAGCCTTGAAGTGACGTGAACAGATTGTGAGAATGTGAAGAAAAAAAAACAACAACAACAACAACAACAAAAAAAAAAAACAGGAGGTCCGGTGTATCATGCATCCCATCATGCCCTCTGTCTCCACAGCAACAGTCTGCGTAAGGGTTCAGATGTTGACTGAAGGCAACTAGGGCAATTTATTTGGTGTGGGATTTAAAAGATCAGACTTTTGTGCCATACATTTGTAATCCTGCATGTCTGAAAGCTTTGGGTAAACAGGCTGATTGGGGGAGAAAAAAAGACAGCATGAATATTTTAGGCCAGAGACAAGACTATTAAGAAACATGACACAATGAAGAGACACCCCGCGCAGCAAACAACATAAAGGACAGGACAACGAGATCAATTGATTTTAAAATAATTGAGGTTGTGGCAGTAAACATTGTTCCCAATTAGGGACTAAAGGAATTCTTTGCCTGAGACTAAGAGGGAAAAAAAAAAAAAATTCTCAGCAACACAATGCCCTGCGACGTTTTTATTTAAGTGAATAGCAGCTACGCTGACAGGAGTTAAGAATACTCTCAAACTAGGAATGGTCAAATGAGCAGTATGCGTTGATAAACCTGTCCAGTGTGCACAAAGCTCATTTCCAGCCCTCGAATAGTGAGTGACAGAAATCCACTAGAGCCATCAATATGTGTGAATGTTTCAGCCAAGCGCTCAGAGAGGGGTTCATTCAGCTGCCAGCGACTCCTAACTCTTACAAGCTCCCGCGGAGGACGGATTTCAATGGGATTGACGTTATCGGAATGGACGTTTCCGGCACGGAGGACAAAGCGTCTTAGCCAACCTGGTACTTACCTAATGCATGGGTGGTCATAAAATCATCGAGGTGTTTGACAGGACTGAAATGATCACAGCACTACCAAAGAGCTGGTATAAAAATATCAAAAACGGTAATAATTTGTTCATTATCCAAAACAAATTACAACTTCGCTGATTTGATAAGAGTTGTTGTAGATCCATGTGCAATTAATTCGGCACAATTCAAGCTCAAATCCCGTCTGTGCGCTTGCAAGTTGAGAAATATACACCAATTATATCTGGAACCTCTGTAGTCCGACTAGGGGCCGTGGAGACCAGTAGCGACCGTTGTATTTATTCCCATATTTACACGGTACTTGTGTAGCCACTTGTCTTGTCTTTACACGTCTTTGTATTGTGGGAGTATACCGGAGTACAAGGAGGAAACCCACCAAGCACCAAACTCAAACATGCACACAGACCCTGAAGTGGGAATTGAACCCGGACCCTGGAGGTGCAAGGTGACAGTGCTAACCACTAAGCCACCATGTTAGCCATAACGTTACCACATTATCATTGCTGTAAGCTGGCAACAGAATCAAGGGCACCTTAGGGGACCAAATTAAAGGCCAGCTTGTCTAACCAGATACTACAGAAGAGCCCAAATCACTGGAAAAGAGAACCAGAACACCCAGTGGACCTCAGCCTGCCACACACAGGGCCCAAGCAGGCACAAAGCCCAAGTCCAATCCAATCGAGCAGGTCCAATCCAATCCTCACAACCCACAGCACCCAAAGGATCTGCTGCCAACATTCTGGTGGCAGACCCCACAGCCAAAGATGTCCGAGTGGCACAGGGGAACCCAGAACCTAGCTGGTTTTAATATTACCACTGATCTGTGTAAATATAAAATGAACTTTCTTTTGAGAAGTACAGAGGAAAGGAAATCTAGCCCAAAGTGAATTCTCACTTGAAAGCATTTCCAAAATGTTTGAGCTCGTTTGTATTCAGCAGTAAGAGCAGATCTTGTATCGACCTCGCGTCAAAATACTTCAGTTTAACTCGTGTTCATGACAATGCTTTAGATTTCATTTTTATTGATTTGCTCGCTTTACATCACTCGTGCTGCGTGTTTATTGGGAGTCCGTTCGAGGAAACAAAAGTGTGTGATGCTGCAGGATTAAACTGATTCTTGTAATGAACTACAGACTGACACTTTCTACGATATATTCTGTATATTCTGTATGTGATATCTACTGTATATTAGTATGTTTGATAGCAGTTTTCTGTAAATCAATGACTGTAATACAGAATAATGGGATCTTATTGCTGATTGAGAAGCAAATGTAAAAATGAAAATCTAGCACCACTTTTTTTTTTTTTTTGGTCCCATATTTTATTATTTCTTTAGCTCAGTGTGTATTCATGCTCAAGCTGAAATACCCCTCACTCCTTTGCCATACGAACAGTGTCTGTGTCTATGTAAATGAGCTACTGCTAAACCACACCCCTCTAGAGAACTGCACAGCTGAGGGGCTCTTCGTATATGATGTCACAATAGGGGGAAAACCTGGTTTGTTTGTTTATGCCTCAATCAATACAAAGCAGAGAATATTTTTGTCTCACTTTTTTGTACACACTCACTGTAGACCGACCCATCTACTGTACTGTACATGTCCAAAAAATACTAAAAAGTAAACCTAGCCAACTACACTTCCAGGAAGCAGTTTAAAGCTCATCTTTAAAATATTCTTTTTTTTTTTTCATTAATCTAGTTACATAAGTATTTTATTCAGATTTAAACATGATTAAACTGAATTTGAGGTGGGAATCAAACCCTCAACCCTGAAGGTGCGAGGAAAACCATTTCACCATCGTTCTGCTTATGTCATTATACATCTAAGCAGTTGTGAGTTAACGGCCTTGCTAAAGGGCCCAACAGGGGCAACTTGGCGGTGGTGGGGTTTGAACCCGGAACCTTCCAGACAGTACGCCAATGCCTTAACCACTGAGCTATCCCTGATCCTACTGCGCGACACTCCCCATCATAAGCCATGCATTTACGCCATCGTTGACCCCATCTCACGAATTCTTTTTGGTAAAGCAACTCTTTCTTTATACCAGGGGTGTCAAACTCCGTTCCTGAAGGGTTTTGTTCCAACCCTGCTCCAACATATATGCCATGTAGTTTTCAAATAAGCCTTAATGATTTGATTAGATGGATCAGGTGTTTTTAATTATGGTTGAAGCTAAACTCTGCAGGTCCTCAAGGGTTGGAACAAAACCCCAGCATCACAAGCAATGCATTTGCACCATCATTGAACCTCACCGGAGGAGAACATGCAAACTCCATGAGCACGGACCCAAGGCGGTAATCAAACCCTCGTAATCTGTGCATAAGCACAGTGCAAACCATTACACCACCAGGCCGCCTACAGAAATTTTTTATTGCAGCGAAATTCTTTTAACAAATGTGATATTAAACTGATATGGACAATTATTTTTCAATATACATAGAGTTATGCGTGTTCCATGATACTACAGTATATGGGTCGCACGCATGGACCAGCTCCAAGCTGTGTGTCTAAGTGAAAACTCAGTTCTACAGTATGTACGGTGAATCAGCCCAAAGAACTTGAAGATGCAAAAAGAATTTGTTCAGTCTAATTCCGTAATTAGCTCAAGGGAGGATTAAGTATTAGTAAGTTTACACTTTATTGTTTCACAAACATGCAAACATGAAAAAAAAAAAAAAACGTGTTAATTTGGTGTGTAATTGGCTGGCCGGGTTGGAATCGAAATCACTACACAGAACAAAGACAGGTGATGGACTCACCCAAGGCTCCCTGACATTCCACGACTGTCTGATAAGGCAGAGATTTACACATGTTCTAACCTCTCTTTTTCAATCCTCTCAACACTGAGAGCTATTAATCGACCCAAAACAAACATCTGGTATCTGGAACCATATCTCTAAAGTTTCGTAACTAATTATGGTGTTATTAGTTTCCTGCAGAGATGAGTGCATAGCTGTCAGAACAACACTGTCAGAGATTTATATGTCAAACAAATCCCAATGTGTTTGCCAAGTAAACAGAATACATCACATCCCCCCGGGGGAAACAGCAAAGTAAATGTCAAAGATATAGACCATGTGACAGCGTAGGATGCTCATAAACAGAATAAACTGTATATTAAAAAAGATCCATGCGCTCATAATATGCTAGTTATGAGACTTATGGATTTTAGCTTCCTGTTTGGTTATCTGCAGGCCCCTTATACCGAACCCCACCCTAAAGCAGTAGTTAATTCATGGTGTCGCTACACGGTCTGCGTCCCCTGTCCAGTTTGCACTGTTATCACTGTCCTGCATTAGCACATTTTATTATGTCTCCTTGAAACATATTTAATGAATTTTTATTTTATAGAACCTACTGTATAAGGGCACAGGGAATAATGCAAAACAAGCTGAATGTAAATAAGACATGCTATATGGAAGAAATTACTTTTTCTCTTGCTCGGATAAGGAACAGCAAGGAATGAAAAAATAACCCTTCAGGAGTAGCATTAATTATACATGGGCTGTACTCAAAGAATGCAAAAGTGGCCATAACTTTTTTTATTAACTGACAAAACCACACATGTTGGTAAAGTCACTACATATATTTACATTTTAACATTTGGCAGACACCCCTATCCATAGCAACTTACATTTTTATCTCACTGTACTGTACATCTGAGCAGTTGAGGGTTAAGGGCCCTGTTAATTGTATTACACAATTAATTGTATTACTCATTTAAACATATACTAATTTTAACATATTTCTGTATTTATATTTACATCCCTATATTCCGACCTAAATATCTAGTAGCTGTGTTCAGGACACCCTGTACATCTCATCCGGGGGGTCGACAAGGGCCAAAACCTCTCATACTGTAGGTGTGTGTGTATGTGCGCATCGAATGGCTTTAAAATATATGAATATCACTGTGGCTGGTATTGGTATTGATGTAACTCATTCTCTTCATTTATCCTCCAGGACTGTGAAAATTCAAAGGCTGAGTCTGGAATTGCACAGACGACCACCGGCGTTCTGTCATTCGGGCAGTGGGTGCTGGACCTGCAGATTAACCTACAGATGTGGGTGTGGAAGTTCATGGATATGTGATGCTTGTTGGACTCATTTATGCATTTAACCTGAACAACCTGAAGGAACTCAGGTGCACATTTTTTACAAGTTTTACAGAAAATCCAGGTGGAACAAGAGAGGACCAAATTGTCACCAAAAGTCCAAGCACTGAAAATTAAGCTGCTTCTGTGATTAATTAACAGACATTCAATGCAAGTGGGTTGACTTGTTCCAAATGTCTGTGCTTTGTCTGTGCCTAACCCTAACCCTGTTTAAGTTAACTTTGAAATTTCAACCTTAAGTACCACATTTTTAATTACAGTTCTTGAGGAAACTTGCAATCTCTAGCACTGACTAGCATGTTTTTGCTACCAATTTTTTTTTCCCATCTGGTTTTTGGTTGTTATTCTCAAAATATGCCTTGAAGCGTAAAATGCATAAAATAAATCAAATGTGGAACAAGGTGGTCTGTTGTTTTTGTATTGTGTGTGTATTGTATTGTATATTGTGATGAGGGAGGCGATTTGGGAGGAATAAAAAATATTAATAAATTGGTTTATTATTAACAATTATCGAAATGCAATAGAAAAGTGAACAACATCTCCCAGAGACTGCGTGTGTCTTTTTATCGATGCTCCATTGAGAGTATACTGACATACAGTACTGCAGATGTGTGTGGTACAGCAGCTGCACTGTGGCCCAGAGAACGGCACTGCAGAGGGTCATTACAACTGGCCAGAAGATCGTTGGCTGCCCTCTCATCAACTTATAAAACTTACACAGTTCCCTCTGCCTTAAACTAGCCAATAAAATTGTAAAGGACAATTTACACCCGGGACATCAACTGTTTGATCTACTGCCGTCGGGGCAGATGGTATAGAACATTCAAAAACTGAACCAGTAGATATATTTTTATATATAGATATATATCAGTTTTTATCCTATTGCAATAAGTCTACTGAATGCTGCTATAAAAAAAAGTTCAAACAATGTACAATAAGAATAAATTATTCATGTATTTTTCTGCAATTAATGCAAAAATTATATATATATATATATATATATATATATATATATATATATATATATATATATATATGTCACAGTGGATCGTGCAGTAAAGGATTGTATGCTTTGTAGGCTCTGCGGGATGGCACTTAAATAAAGACTATTCTATTCTATTCTATTCTATTCTATTCTATTCTATTAAAGTAAGTTGGGTTTATTAAGTAATAATATGCAATTCTCTTTATGGTGAATTTCAAACAAATTGGAATTATTCGTCCGATTTAAATAAATGCCATTATTGCTCATTTCATTTACATACTTGAAAATAAGAATCAAATAAAGTTTATTAGTTTGGGTATGCTAGAAATATGTAATCCAAATGGATGGAAATTTTATATGCATTCAAAATGCTTACATCTTCATTGTTAGGTCTAAATATTTTTTTGAGTACAGGTTGCACCATGTTATCATCATAAAAAACACATATTGTGTAGTGCAATCGGAGAACATGGTAGCCAGGGAAACTTCATATGCTCATATATTTTGATACTGTAATTAGGCATGTTTTTTTTTAACTTGGAGATACAGTATTTAATTAAGTAAATGACCTGGCTATATCCCAGCAAGAATTTTTGGTTGTCAAAACGTTGCAATGACATTAATTGGGCAACCTTATGAATGTTGGGACAAAGTTGGGATTTGAAAGTTAGAATTACATTAATGAAAGGACGTCAGGACAACATTGCCTACATGAACACAGTGAAACTGGATGCGATGCAATTTGGATGCAGTGCAAACACCATATTATTGTACAGTAATTTGGGAGCTAAATTGCATTTTTACTTTCCTTTTTTCTTTTCCTCTTCTTCACTTCTGCTCTCCTCTACATGTAATGCAGCAGAACATTTATGTTCCTGTAGTGTGGACTCAGCTTGTAGTTTGTACCTGCTGTTTTTTGCTATGTATCACAACACAGCGCTCCAGTCTACTGTAATTAAGCGTAATCATACGCCAATTATCCACACATGAATCATATCATCTTTCAATGCTGCCCAAATGCAAGTACCCATCCATCCATCCATCCATCCATCCGTCCATCCATCCGTCCATCCGTCCATCCATCCGTCCATCCATCCGTCCATCCGCCCATCCATCCGTCCATCCGTCCGTCCGTCCATCCATCCATCCGCCCATCCGTCCATCCATCCATCCGTCCGTCCATCCGTCCATCCATCCATCCATCCATCCGTCCATCCGTCCATCCATCCGTCCGTCCATCCATCCGTCCATCCGTCCGTCCGTCCGTCCATCCGTCCATCCATCCATCTGTCCGTCCACTGTGTTCAGTTTCAATAACATCAAATGCTAGTGGCATTTCCTCACTTAATAATAAAAAAGACCTATTTGGGATATTATTTCATGCTGGATTGTCTGAGCTACGTTATTAAACCGAATGCATGAAATCAATTCCCGTCCGCTTCATATCATGGAAAAATACAGCAATGTCTGACTCAAACAGGAACATGCATTGTTATCCTCAGTTCCTCCTTCAGAGGTTTAATAACACAGACGTAGTCTGTTCACTTCAAGGTGGATACAGCATACGGGTAAATTAATTTTTATGACACAAAGTGGCAGTGAAACGTAATCGTATTGGTGCTGCAATTTCCCATTAAGTCTATTCATTTACGTTGATACATTTGGCAGACTTCCAGCTCACGTTCCAGTCGCACCCTCGAGCGGTTCAAGGTTATAGGTTTCACTCGAGGACTTAAATCCTGGGTTTTAAATCCGCAAAGCACAATAACCAGGAGTGCACATTGAAACAATGACACGCATGGAAATCCCTCTAAGGTATTATAAAATGTACATGGAACAGATCATAGGAGATCAGGTAAAGCTTTAACGTGAAAGCGGGTTTCGAGACAGATGAGATGGACAGCACCATATGCCAGAAAATAAAGCTCACTGCAAACAACTGACGTAAACCCGAATGCCGATTAGAGCTTTTATAACGTGAAGCTTAATCGAAATGTTGATGTTGAATTCTAAAAGCCAAAAAATGCCATTTATATCCTGATTTAATCTCAAGAGATTGTGCTTGGGCCTTTTCTTTAGTGCATCATTTATATATATATATCTTCTGATCTTTGGAGCCAGAGGAGTCAAAGGTCTGCAGAACACCAGCTCTTCTGAGTCAATGACCTTTTTCTCTTGAGCTTTAAATCAATCAGGATCAGTATGATCTTATGATCCAAAAAAAAAAAGATAATAAGATAATTTATGTTGATATTTTGATTTATAATAACATACAATATAAACACACATTTTTTAAAATAATATAGGCAGCATAGTCTTCCTCGGACCTCAAGGGCTTGGGGTTCGAATTCTGTCTCTAGTGTGTGTGTATACTGAATGTGTGTGTGTGTGTGTGTTTTTCGGATGTTTTTCACATGCTTGCTGGGTTTCCTCCAGGTGCTCTGGTTTCCTCCCACAACCCTAATGCATGCAGTGTTGTGACTGATTGGTGTTTCCGCATTCCCCGTAGTGTGTGACTGTGTGTGTGTGTGTGTGTGTGTGTGTGTGTGTGTGTGTGTGTGTGTGTGTGTGTGTGTTTGTGCCCCTAGCTGAGCTGGCACACTGCCCAAGGTGTACCCCGCCTCGTGTCCTGCGTTCCCTAGGATAGGCTCCAGGCCCCCTGTGAGCCTACAGGGGATAAACGATATAGACGTTGGATGGGTGGATTTTAAGTAATAATTCACAGTTTTAATAAATAAGTAAAAAGTAAGTCAGATAATGAGTTAGTCATACCGAGTTGATGCCTACTGTATACATTTAGTGAATGGACACTGAATTTAAGTCCAACTGATTTTAGTTTTAGGATTAGTTTTGCTTTTCTCACTCATCTTACAGTATTCTGTACCGGCTTCTGTAAAAATGGCATAAAAATTCAAAAACAGCTAAAAAATAAGCCCCTTGATGTTACTCAAGTAAAAATAAAAAGAGTAATTTATTCCTGCTATTTGTTCTGATGTGCACATTTAAGATAATGATTATTGGGGGTGAAAAAAAAAACATACTGGGGCTTTTCTCTTTTTCTTTTTTGTTGATGAAGTTCATGGTGAACTACAGCACACTATAGAAAGTGTGGGCCCTAGTGGCCCGTAGAGGTACTGCAGGTGGGCCATCAGAGGTCATTAACTCACTCACTTACTCACTCGTTGTCTACTGCTTTATCCTGTATACAGGATCGCGGGGGAGGTTGTTGATTTGGCTCTGCCTTTGGTGGGTTGCGACACCCCATACTACCAACCCACTGCATGGTGCAGCTGAAAGAAAGCTTTAAGACTGCCAAGCACAGGGAGAACACGCAAACTCAGACCAGGCACACAGAGCCGAGGCAGGGATTTTAACCCCTACAGTGCTAACAACTAAGCCATCATCCAGTTATAATAAATAAATTCATAAATGCATTAAAAAAAATTTTAATTCCCATAAAAATGCATTTTAAAATTAACCAGAATCAATGAAAGTAAGTCATGAGATTTAAACAACGTAATAGTCTTCATTCATCTTTCGTCTCGTGTGTTGATCAGGGTTATGATTTTAAAGTTTTGGTGGGCTGCTGAAAATTCTCACAGTTTGAATTGGATGTCAGCCTTGTCAGGTTTGGGAATGTCTGTAGCTCTATAGTATTTTAATAAGCAAATATGACTTTTGGCTTTCAGCGCCGAGTTTAACCTTTTATTCTCATCCTCGTCTCCAATAAACTCTGGTTAAGAGAAGCGACTGACCCGAGATCAGCCGAGACGTTTCGTCGGAGTAACAGAAATAATTGAACGGACCGGGCTTTCT
>JAAGKR010004978.1:3011-8011 GCA_011419295.1 Clarias macrocephalus
CGTCCCATGCTGGTCGAACTTAGTTCAGGCATCAAAGCTACCCATGATCCTACTTCACAGTTGTCCTTCTTAGGGCTAATTCGTTATTAGGTTCTGATCACCCACAAGACCTGCCGTTTTGAAGATTCTCTGATGCCGTCATCTTGCCATCACAATTTGGTCCTCTGATCCAGAGACTTGCCCATTATTCCTGATTCCAACACATTAACTTCAAATACTGGCCGTTCATTGGCTGCCTAATATAGCTGGTAATGTAACGAGATATACACATTATTCACATTGACTGTCAGGGATTTTGATCGGTACAATATAAACAGCATGTGTCAGCTTAAAAAGTCTTATAATTAGTTATAATAAGCTAGCGAGCAAGTGGTAACTTTGGGTTTTAAGAGTCTCTGCTAGTAACTAGGTGAATTTTTGCAAAAAATCTTTGAAAATCAAGTACTGTATTAAAAAAAATTTGTATTCCAGAAAAAATAAATAAATAAAATAAATAAATAAAGTATTAAAAATAATATTTTTTTTTGATAATAATAATACACCGTCAAAAAGGAAATGTTTTTAAATTATTTTTTTTATTTATATACTGTATATATAAATATACTGGCGGCACGGTGGTGTAGTGGTTAGCACTGTCGCTTTGCACCTCCAGAGTCCGGGTTTGATTCCCTGCCAGACTCGATTCCCGTCTCTGTGTGCATGTTTGTGCTTGGTGGGTTTCCTCCGGGTACTTCGGTTTCCTCCCACAGTCCAAAGACGTGCAGATTAGGCTAATTGCCGTTCCCAAATTGCCCGTAATGTGTGAGTGTATGTGTGTGTGCCCTGCGATGGATTGGCACCCTGTCCACGATGTACCCTGCCTCGTGTCCTGAGTCTCCTGGAATAGGCTCCAGGCCCCCCCCCCCCCCCCCGGCAACCCTGAATAAAGGATAAAGCGGTATAGACGATGATTGAGTGAGTGAGTTGCAGTTCCTCTATCATCCTACAGGTGGTGGTCTCTAAACTAGTCAGCTATTGGCAGGCAGCAGAGTATCCTGTGAGACAGGAGTGAGTTTCAGTATTTGCTCTTTATTTTTGGAGGGGGGTAAAATTGTGCCAAAATCTGAAAAAAGGATTTGATATCATGTCGGGATATTATTAAAATCATGATACTTACAGAATTCTCAACCTTGGTGTCGTGATAATGCCGTATCTGGTGATTCAGGTTGATTTCCATCCCTATTTCTTATACGGGAGTAAGATGTACAGTACCTACTATTTCTTTTTAAAACCTCAACCAGTCATAACAGGAACTTAGTGCAGTTTGTTTTTTTTGTTTTGCCCTTTGTTACGCGGCTTTAAATAAAATAGCATGTGATTATGATTACGGTGGGGTTGGAAGTGATTCAGACGTCTAACAGTCAGTACAATATGCCCATGTGAGTTGCTGGTGAGTAATGGATTAATTTTTTATCAGCACAGTGAGAGGACAAAATGACCAAGAGATCCTTCAAAATGAGTTGAGAACAATTAGCATCCTGTGCTAACACACACACACACACACACACACACACACACACACACACACACACACACACACATACCACAGCTAAGCGTATTCACTTTTTAAAGACTTGAAATACAGGTGATTAGTGCTAAGAAGAGGAACAATAACGTAATGCAAGCTTTCGTCTGCTTCCAGTTACTAATAGTGTAAACATTAAAAATGTTATTCTTCCTAGTGTAAATGTACTGTTGATATTTATCTATAACTTCTTGGTGGCTCTGTGTTTAAGACTGTAACTGAAAGAACAATCAGATTCTTAACCATCTCAACCATATTAATATACTAATATATATATATATATATATATATATATATATATATATATATATATATATATATATATACTAATTTCAAGAAAAAAAATACTTGACGCTAATGAATGTAATGTAATGAAGCTATAAAGGCAACAGCCAAGTCCAAAGGGCCAGGAGTCCACAACAACCAGTAATATATGTAAACCAATATAGAGATTACAGAGAAGAGGGAAGTCATTCCCACATGCTCTCAGCAGGATTAAGGCCTTGAAACATATTTATACATTTCAGTTCTAATCTGATTTTAATTTCAAACAAACAACAAAGAAGCGTATATGGTGATGTGTCGCCCAAGTGTATTGACGGCCACCCAAGTATATTTGCCCACCCTTATTAAAAGTCAATACCTTCAACGATCGATTAGCGGTAGCGGACAGACGCTAGCTGCCGTAAACAGAATATGAAATTCCTACTGACAGTCGCACATGGTCTGCAGAGAAACGGGTTTGCACAGGCTCTACTTTCAAAAACCCAGGAAGATTAAAAAGATTGCCCTCTGATAAACAGTGCCATCTTTGTACAGCAAAGAGTGTTTACTGTAGATATTTTTTTTATTCATCTCTAAAATGTGAAACTAATAAAAAATATCAAATAAATCAAAATATTGCGTTAAAGGTCATGTGTATTTCTTGATTGTTGTTTGTGGTAGACCACACGCTGTCTACCACCGCAAGTATATTTCATACCTGTTGGAAACAGGTTTCACACTGTGAAATCATATACTGCTACTGACATCATGAAGATGGATGGATGGATGGATGGATGATGGAGTATAGCTCTCATCCAAATGTCCAATAAGCTAAGCAGAAGGCCATGCTTAATCAAATAACCACTCTTTACAACTGCTGTGATCAGAAAACCATACTGACACCGATTTTTTTCCTTTACAGCAGGCACTTAATGTACTCCAAGCTTAAAACAAAGCAACAGAGGGTCTTCAGAATGCTATTTAAAATTAAACTCTTATCTGTCCATTATTATTAAAGGAGAAACTTAAACACCCACTCACTCATCATCTATACCGCTTGATCCTAATACCAGGTCGTGGGAAACCTGAAGCTTATCCCAGGAGACTTAGGGAGTCATCGAGGTGGGGTACACCCTGGATGGGGTGCCAATCCACACACGTACACATTATGGGCAATTTGGGAACACCAATTAGACTAGTCTGCATGTCTTTGGACTGTGGGAGGAAACCGGAGGAAACCCACCAAGCACGGGGAGAACATGCAAACTCCATGCACACAGACGGGGAATCGAACCCAGGTCCTGGAGGTGCAAGGCAACAGTGCTAACCACTAAGCCACCGTGCCGCCCCAAGCTCACACATACAATAATTAAAAAATATCATTTGCATAGAACTATATTGGTACCAATCAATAGCCAGACTTTTTTTAAATTAAACTGATGCTTGGGACATATCCGGGAAAAAACCTTGTCTATCAACACATACTGGCTCTCCCGTCAACATTACGGCTACACTTGTAAGACTTGTTTTTAGTCTTGTACTCAATGCATAAAGAAATAGTGGGATAAAATCCTCAAGAGAATCTGAAGAAAAGTTCCCACCCACACCCAACATGTGCAAATCCTGTACACCTGAAAATTTAACCACCACGATGAAGCAACCGACAGAAAACATGCCCTTGTAGCAAAGGCTTTTCCTGCAGGAAAGGGAAAAATGGTGTGTTCGGGGAAAAACAGCTCGGGCAGTTAACATTCCTGAGTCGAGGTCTGTTCAGGGTAATACAAAAGAATTTACAGTGCTGGAAACGGCAGCAGGGACGACACGCAGTTTATCGTGAACAAACTTTCTCTCTCTTTGATACTGTAGGCCATGGAGATTACACGAGTGACACTTTAACAGAAATGAATATAACATCGCGATAACATTTCTGGTTGTTGCTATAGCAACCATAAAGCAATGAAAGCAAAAGGAGAAACAACTAGACTCTGTAATGAGATACAAAGAATTTCGGTGGAAAACATGTTTAGTATTTTATTTTTTTCCTTATTTTCTGGCACGGATTATGATTCAATACAAAAGGATTCATACTGTATGTTTAAATTGATTCTTTTTTTATTGTTTAATTGCTTAATAACGTACTTTATTAAAGATGCTCATTTTTATTAACAGTATAACTTAAAGCATTTATTGAAATTTGACTCCTCATAGTTGTTTTCATCCAGTTATACATTTAACTGTTATGGAACATCTACTGTATGCAACATGTTTATTCCTGTTATTATCCACATTATATCAGCTCGAAACATATTTTCTCTTTTAGCATTTACATATTGATATTATCTTTATGTTACTACAGTACAATCATTTCCATATTTTACTAGGAGAAAATTCTGTCCTTGATGTAAAAATGCCGATACGTTAATATTTTTCATCCATTTTGCAGTTATTATTCCAAAACATACAGTAATGCTTATTTTGTAACATTCCTGTCTATAAAGTTAGCAAGACGTTTACAGACTGTGTCGTCGGTGGAAACTCTCTGGCGATTGTGGAAATAACAAAAAAACAAACATCTTGTCACAGAAAACTGTTAAATACGTCTTTTATCTGGTCATGTGGTCAAATCCCTTTCCACGTTAATACCATAGACACTGTGACACATTAGAACGAGTGCATTGATACAGTATAAGCGTGTAATTCGATTGACATTCACAGAAGACTCCGGCGGATAACTCATCACCAACTTGTGCATCTGTCTGTTGGAACCGTACACACAATCATTCACATTTATTGCGGATTTATTGCCGCATCCC
Source organism: Clarias macrocephalus (assembly GCA_011419295.1). Taxonomy (NCBI): domain Eukaryota; kingdom Metazoa; phylum Chordata; class Actinopteri; order Siluriformes; family Clariidae; genus Clarias; species Clarias macrocephalus. The sequence goes on from JAAGKR010004978.1 coordinate 7,653, forward strand.
CCGTTCGTTCAAGCCATTTCCACATGTTCGGGCTGTTAAAGGAGTTCCTGGGAGGCCAGCGTTTCAGATCTAAAGCATCTGATCGTGTCTCTGACGTAATGAGGAAACTTTCTACTTTGATGGTATCTAATCAATAGTGAAACACTGGGGTGAGTGCTTTAGTGGAGCTGAGGGTTATATAGAGAAATAAAGAGAAGAAAAAAGTTTTACTCTCATGACTGCATTCTGTTATTCTGCACAATCAAAAGTCCCGGCTTTGATTCGAACACTCCATATAATCAAGTGTATTTTACTGTACATGTCATCCCAGAATAACACTCACAAACACACACCTGATATCGACTTCAATGCCAAGATCG
>JAAGKR010004978.1:10511-40911 GCA_011419295.1 Clarias macrocephalus
AAGCCACGTTATCCGTTTATAAATAACTGCCACACCTTCCTTCTTCTTCCCTTCTTCCCTTCTTCCACTAAGTCTTGACTTTCCTTTATGGCTTGATCTTAAAGTCATAAGTCACTTCCTGATTGGATAAAGGTTGGACACTGTCACAAATGTGTGTGTGTGTGAAAGAGAGAAAGAGAGAGTATCTTATGTCTGTCTGACTGTTTTTCCTTGGAGACATGTTGGTGCAGATGTAATGGTATCCCAGCAGACAACAGTTCAAAGGTTACAGCACTCTGGCCTTTTGGAATAGCACATGGCAAGTGTAGATCTCAGAGTAGACGCTGTGCATGTGTGTGTGTGTTTAAATAAGCGTGGGTTTTGTTGTGGTTGTTGTTGTTGTTGTCGTTGTCGTCTGTTTCCGGTCTTGAGGTTGTGACCTGGCTTTCAATATTACATCATTTTATTACATGCGTTTTATTAATAAAATTAACTTACTTGCATAACTTTTGCATACATATGAAAAAAAGTTTTCTAGATAATTATATATAAATATACTAACCACTAAGCCACTGTGCCACCACACACACACAGACACACACACACATATATACAGGGTGGGCCAAAAGTAGGGTTACAGTTAACACTTAAACAGTTTCCGTTATTAGAAATTTAGACTTTTATTCACATATATTATAATTACATATTAGACATTTTACATTGAACATTTAATCTCTCAAGTGCTCAAAGAGTCCACCTTCTTGATAATAATAATTTTTATATCTAAAACGTGATTGTGAAGGTGAAGCAGATAATGAAGTAACTGAAACCCTACTTTTAGCCCACCCTGTATATATAATTTTATTATAGAAACAAATTATTTGCCCAGTATAATATTTAATATTTCAACTTTTTTCATCTCACAGGAAATGTATATAACTTTGAACAAGTTTCAATTCCTTCAAATTTATGCAAAGTTCTGAAAATTGTTACAAGTCCGGTGAGACCACAAAATAAGAATATCTACTAGGAAAATCTAATTTTTGTCTCTAAGACAAATCAATTTGAAAGATACCATATGTGAATAATTCGAGTAAATTACTGTGGTACCTTATACTAACTTGAATCTCGTAAAAATATACAATTTGACGAACTGACGAACAGGACAAGCTGGATAGTGTCTGATAAATAAGTAAATTTATTTATTTATTTATTTATTTATTTATTTATGGAGATCTTGGAGCTATTGCTTTTGACCTTTTGCAACACAACTATCAAATTTAAATTTTTCTAAATAGATTTGTATCTAATTCTGGGTTATAGCTATGCCTAAAACATCTTAAACCCATAGAAATCAATTTCAAATAGATCCCTATAAATCTAGTTTCTTCAACTGAATGTTTAATGCGGTACTACAATTATAAATAATAATTTCTTATTTAAAGGTCCAATATTTTATTATTTCTTTAACAAGTTAACTTAAATCTCCCCCAAACTGTGTGTGTGTGTGTGTGTGTGTGTGTGTGTGTGTGTGTGTGTGTGTGTGTGTGTGTGTGTGTGTGTGTGTGTGTGTGTGTATTAATGCTCCAGTTGAAGGACCATCAGATAATGCAGCTTTTCATACCTTAAACACATTTTTTCCCGCTCGTCCTCCAACAGCACCTTTTCAGTGTTTATGTAAAATGGGCTGCTGCTGAGCCACGCCCATCACAGAAAAAGCAAAGCTTCAGGAACAATCTGGGGGAGGGGATCTTCTTATATGAGGTCACATTAGCTGGGATTTAACTGTCTAAAGTCTAATTATCTTAAATGATCTTAAAAATACTTAATGTTTTTTTTTTGTTTATACACACATCCTGGGGACACATTTAAATGACTACAAAGTGAATTTTGCATAATATGTCTCCTTTAGCTTAGGATTAAAATACACAGTAATATAATGCACTGTCATAGGAAACTAATCAACTTGGTGATCAGAGCTGTGTGGAGTCTTTTGTGAATTCCTTAATTACTAAAAACATTTAAGGCACACAGACCTGGTGTGTAACCTGCAAATCAGCTCAGCTAATTAGAGATGATGGTGATGTTAGCATAAAAGCATTATTTTGAAAGTTTGGACTGTTTTTGGCAGATGGCGAGGACTTGACGCTAAATGACTACACCCATTTTGGTTGGGCACAGTAATCGGGAAGCTCGTTACCCAGTTTCTTGGCCGGAGGCTCTGTATGTCAGGACATCGTTAGATCTGGAAACAGTTCTGATGTGGTTGGTTCCCAACATGAGCACCAAATACTCAGTGTCAGTCTCACAGCAAACAACCCGCCAAACCACATTAGCAGATGGCTGAAGAATACACTGAATCATGAGTAAATTCTTCTTTTGAAACTCCTGAACAGATCATGAACTATATCCAGGAACTAAGCCTTAAACCTACTAAACACTAATATAAAGAGCTGGATAAAATAAAGCACAAGCTCTGAGGGATTATCTCGAAATACAAAGCAATGTCGAAGAACTGAAGCGATCAGGTTACAACTTGCTAGAAAGCTAAGAAAAAGCCTGTAGAGGTCCTGGATATGTCTCATGTCCAGCTGAGACAAAGATTAATCTGCACAGGAGTGATGGAAAGAGGAAAGTATGAGTCATTTATAGAAGCTTTTCATTTTCCAAATAATACCACCTCATGCCTGAAATATGATTGAGGTTATATCATAGACTGAGCATGTACAGTAAAGCTACAGCACCTTGCATCAGTATTCTCTCCTTAAACCTTTCCACATTTTTTAGGGATACAGCCTTAATGAACTTACTCAAGGATGGTTCATGTATCTACAAAATTCTTAATTTTTCATTCTTCAACTACGATATTGAACTTTGATAAATGACTTTTGGTGGTATGCCTTCCCTATAGTGCAGGGTTGCAATTGTGCTATACAGTATTCTTTTCATTTTAGTAATGAATTTAGCAGGAACAGGAGTACTCATTACACAGATCGCAGGTGCACTCGAATTAACTGATTATTACATACAACCGACAAACGAATCAGGAATAAAATAAATCCTACAATGGGTTATGTCCCAGTAATACCATCACAGGCGGCACGGTGGCATAGTGGTTAACGTGGTCTCTTTGCTTCCCCAGGTTCCGGGTTCGATTCGGGTCTGTGTGCATGGAGTCTGCATGCTCTCCACATGCTTGGTGGGTTTCCTCCAAATACTCTGGTTTTCTCCCACAGTTCAAAGACATGCAGATTAGTATGTTCATGTTGACTGGGGCTACTACCATGATTGTTAAAATGGGAATAAATACAATGGTCACCATTGGCCTCAATGGTCCCTAGTAGGATGGATGGCATCCCATCAAAATCCCATTCAATTGAATATCATCGCTTAGTGTAGTCTACCTTAAACATTCTCCGAGCATTTCTAACTACTCTACTAACAAACCTGTCTAACACAAAATCTATTTTAAATAATAATGTGCTTAACCCATTGGAAAAAAGCATAAACCCTAATCCTACGTATGTTCACACTAGCAGGTGACAAGTGTGACTTGTGAGTGGCTGGTCACCTCTGGCTTTGAGGAACATGCAATCCGTGCAAGGTCCAAACGTTTTTGTTGTTGCTGTGGTTGTTGTTCACAAAATGGTCCAAGCTAAATCTGCTACCTGTCCCAAGGAACCATTAAAAAAAACACTTATTTTTAGTAAAAAAGTATAATGCCATTGTATATAAATGTATCCATCTCATTATAAGATTTTGTCTTGTAAATTTCAGACCCAGCAGCCAGATCTCACCTAACATGCCAGAGCTTCCTACTGTGGATGGGTAAGGTTAACACATGCTTCATGCAGAACCAGAGGAGCACTACACTACAGTTTGTGCCATCGTCATGCTCACATGCATTCATGATTAGCCAGAAGCACATGGGTTTCAAATAGCAATCTCCAGACATTACGGTATATTAATTGTATGAAATAAACCCATGTATATAAAGCGTGATATTTGCTTTGACCCTGCTAGTCAAAATATGTGGTTTGAGATTTTTACTGTGAATCAAAAAATGGTCAGAATCTTATCATTTTAAGTTCGAGACAGCTAAAATGTTTGATAGCTAACCAGTGCTTTATGGCATATTGTACACTGAAAACAGGAACTGGACAGAAATCAGTCAGATATCACATGCGCGAAGTGCATATAACTCTTCCTGATAGACGTATATTCCCTTGTGCTGCAACTGACCATTCATATGACACACTGGCATACAGTATGTTTTACGCAGGTTCGAGTCATAATAGGAAGTGGACGAGAATGTGTTTTGGAACGAATCCAGGTTCAGGTCTCGAGAAGGTCAGCATCTGTGGCAAAGCACATGGCCCATAGGAGGTCTAGAGTGAGCCTGTCTGGAGTAGGCCAGAGCAATTTCCTAAAGAATATACTCTCAGAGTCTCAGATCAGCAGGAGTGCTACATTCCTATTTAAAGTGGCACATGAAGAGTGTGTTTCCTACAAATGGGAGAACACCACAAGCAAACCACGGAAGGCAATATTGATTTGCCTTTTTAGATTTATCAGCAAAACAGCTTTTGTAACACATTAAAATCCCAAGAACCACCAGCAGACCCAGATTTTCCCCTGAATTCACACATGGACTGTAAAGTATGTGTAGCATGAAGCATCACGTCAATCCACAACAAGAGCTTCTGTAGGTAGCGTGACAACATACAAAAAGAACAACGGTGTGCATTCATTTTGCTCTATTTTGGCAACTCCGGCATTTGATTATCAGGTACGAGCAGGCGAATTTAGTTTTTTTTGAGAAAGATATTAACCGTTCTAGAGCTTCTGTTTTGTTTTTGCTGTATGCTGCAGTACAAAAGACATGTGCAGCCTATAATGCATCATATAAACAAGTCTGTAGAACAAAGCTGGCTTCAAAACAAGTCAGTAAATATTGGTCAAAGGGTTTGAGTACTGTAATATATTGGAGTTGCATAATTAAGCTAAAATAAATGTAAAATAAAAAAAATTTTGAGTGTGGGAGTTGTCTAACTCATCGTCTTCATTAGTTATGCATGCACATTTAATTCAGAAGTGAGCTTCAAGTGCACTCAGCATACTGTACGCTGGCATGAAAACGATAGGAAACTCATAAATTGCCAAAACATCGCCACTACACCATCTGTCTGGATGAAATCTTGCGCCGGTCCTTTGAGGAAAAACATGCCCTTTTGAAATTCATAGTGAAAATACCTGCATTAAAGTTATAACAAATAAAAGCAAGCGGGCCTTGCATCGTCGTCCGTGCACCTTCCCATAAAGTCCTGAAGGATTTCAAAGATGATAAAGCGCTATAATAACTATGCCAGCTCAGCTTTGGTATCCAAAAGATAACTTTGAAGAAACTGTGGGATACTATAGCGATACTATATCACACTCCATCAGCCCACATTAGGCCATATTGCCTTAACGCATATTCTCCAACTGGCTTTGGATACAGTATGTTTTGATATGTTTTCAAACTTTTAAAATCTTGTAAGTTGTTATTTAAGCTGCTTATTATATTTGCGTATGATTAACGCATTGTATGTCTGTTTAAAAATACATACAAAACACATGGTCAAGATAGCCACATGGTTGTGGGTTCAGTCTTGAGCTCAAGTGACTTAGTGGCATTTTGTGGAGACGTCCCTGTCCCTCAAACTGTCTGGCAATGAAACTGACCCCCCCTCTCAGGATCAGGTGCTTTCTCAAGTGACAGAGCCTAAAATGGTTTAACACTGACCAACATGGAGCTAGACAGACAAATAGACAGACAGACAGACAGGCAGGCAGAAAGACAGACAGACAGACAGAAGACAGACAGACAGACAAATTGGATAGATAGACAGACAGACATAAATAGACAGACAAATAGACAGCTATATAGACAGACAGATAGATAGATAGATAGATAGATAGATAGATAGATAGATAGATAGATAGATAGATAGATAGAACAGGAAATTTGGGAAATAATTATAGTCATAATTCAGAACCGAAAACTCTACTAGGGCTGTCAGATCATAACCCTACCACTCCACCTGCTTTATTTCTTTTAAGACAATCTCTAATACCCAATAATGCAAGTTAAAAACAAGACATGCCCTTACAACTTAAACATTGGTTCATAAATCTATGTAACAACCTCAGCAGCGACCTCATTTCCCCTCTCGTCTGTTCCAACCACTCAGCATTCAGCATCACCAGTGTACTAATCACCGGCCTGATCATCTGTCATCATCTGCACCTGTTTCTCACTGGTTCATGCTTTAGATACAGTAGTTAGATGTTTTTTTCACACGTGACTGATTCATAGGTCACTGTGTGGTTTAATGAACTAAATAAATTCCTCTGAAGCTGCTCAGGTACCGGGACCGGACTGAAACTTGCCAAAAATGAGAGCCAAAAAGGTCTTTCAGGAACCCTGGAGAACTATTCCTCAAGACTACATTATAAAATACAAGAAAGCCTGACATTGCTTTGAGAGCAAAATATAAAGACATGAGGTCTGAGGTCTGGCTCAAGACTTTTGCACAGTACTGTACACTATACTGTATCACATGCAAACCCTGTATGTAATAAAGTTCGGCACAACAATTTGCTGATCTTTTTAAAGTTCTGACACATCATCTTAGGCGTATCCATTTTCCCGAAACAGCACTTTCCAACTGCTCCAACCCATGATTCATAGACATGACAGCATATCTACTGTAGCATCATATCTTCATATGATCAGTGAATCATTTGTATGAATGATTTCATGATTGTCAGAAGCCCAGTTTTGAGGAACACTTGTTGGAATGTTTGTCTGGGATTATGTTTTGAAAGGAGCCTCCAAGATTATGTTGGGATTACCTCTTGCTTTTTTGCAGTCTACGGCCACATTGCATTTCTATGCTGTTGCATGACACCATGTTTTCCATTAAAATGTTCCTAAGGGATGTTTAAAATTCACCGTGAACATTCGGTGTCCTTCTGACATGCAGTTTCTTAGCAAAGTGTAGCAGGGCAGGGACGGAATTCGAAGTACTACTGCAGCGTGTTATTTGGGTTTATTCTGGGATATTTTGAGGTTTGGTGCGTGCATAACACAGATGTTGGACGTTACCGCTGACTGCACGGTGGTTTTTAAAGTCTCAGCGCTGCCAGTGTGGTGCCTCCGCCTGACCTTTTCGTCTTTGCGTCTCCCTCAACACCTCGACAACCACCGTTTCACTCTTCTCTCATTTAAATTTCTCTTGCTCTGTAATGGGATTAAACCTGCTGTTGTGCAGAAGAAGGGGGGGGGGGAGGTGTTTCTATCCTCCCTGAAAATATTTCAGACGTTGACTCATTTCACAAACCGCATTCTTTGTGAAGGTTAAACATCCTTCACGGCGGAACTTGGCAACACCCTATGCAGAGTAAATAGTAGGGGGAGATCGGGAACGCTCACCAAGATTAAGATCTTTGACTCCTTAAAGTGTTCAAGATCCCCACTCTAGTAACTATACTGTGTAGTATTTTCCGCGGATTATTTACTGCTGGTGTTGAAAAATATGATTTAGAATGTATTACGCAGGTACAAGTGGACACTTTAAGGAGGTACTGTTACGAAATAGATGGACGTGCAAAAGGATGAGACATGAGATTTTTTGGATGGACTGCGGAGAAATTTCTCACACTCCAGCCCACAGACAGAGAGACACGAACACAACACACACACACACATGCAAATACCACATGCTGACCTACAAACTAAACCACAAGAACTGGGTGAAGAAATACACAACACACTGAACGTCTAGACGTCTGAACATCTAGCGCAGAGTTTTTAATATTAACACAACCTGCCCTTTAATAGGGGAAATTTCATCCATACTGTACAATTCATTTCACTACGAATCTTGACACCACACAGCAAACGCGTAAACATTTTTTTCTCACTGAGACCTGCCATCACTATTCAGCATCACGCTAAAGCCATCAACACTCTCCTGGCATCTGGCCATCCCGAGACCACCGGCACAGAAGCTGAGGAACAAATGCATCCACATGAAGGGGCCTCTTTTCTTCTTGTCCTTCTCTCAAGCACTTACCGGACTGACCCTCAGGCACGGGACCTGCCTCCAGATCCATGCGGATGAAACGAGACTCCTAGATACTGTAGCTGCTGAGATGTGCAGAGTTGGAAAAAAAAATGAGGCTGAGGAGGGGGGAAGTGAGTTTTCCCCAACTGTTGCTCTACAGGCACATAAGTAAAGCTTCAAGAAGGGAAAGGAGAAGTGTAGAAAACAGGGACGGAGAGAGAGAGAGAGAGAGAGAGAGAATTAAAGAATCAGAGAGAGAGAGAGAGAGAGCATGTGGCACATATGCAGATCGCTGTTCCTACTAAGTTCCTCGTTTTTCTTGCTCTCCCTCTTTCTTTTTTCCTGATTCTTAAAGACACAGAGGCTCGCTCTTTTCTCCCATTACAGTTTTATAACATCTATAAAAAACTACACACTGTGTTTTGGAGGGTGTGACAAATAACTAGTGTATGGACAGGCTAGAAAATTCTCTACTATGTGCATGAGAGATCAGCTTCTTCAAGCTGTTCTTTGCACAAATGTTGGTCAAAAATTATAGTAACTGAATTCATATATATATATATATATATATATATATATATATATATATATATATATATATATATATAGTCTTATGCAAAAGTTTAGGCACCCCTTGCTAAATAACATATTTTTTTATTGAAATCATGTTAACATAGGCTCTCTTGGAAATGGAAAAAATGCACAATATTTTCAGCAAACATTGGTGCGTAGATACGTATTGTATCATAAACTGAACAAAGATAAGAAATAAAAACATTACTGTGGCACTGTGCAAAAGTTTGTGCACCGTAAGAGTTCCAGAGTCTCAGATTCTTTCTACATGGTTTCAGACCTTAATCAGCTCGTTAGATCTGATGCATGGCAACAGCTGTGATTAGTAAATGCCAGTTTCAAAGCTTTACAAATACTTTCACTCTTCAAACCTTGTGCACACACTTGCGGACACTCAACAACCATGGGTTCCTCTAAGCAGCTGTGCAAGACTCTGAAAATGTTGCAAAACACATTTTCCCATAGGAAATTATGTAAATGCAGATATTCCGTTCCAGCCACCCGAAAAAACATTACCGATATTACCAATTTCCAACACTATAATCATATTTTTGCATATGAAACCAATCAAATCATTTAGAAAAGACATGTAAATGAAGCAAAATATGAAATAAATAGACATTAAACCTCACTTAACCTTAATTTATGATTCATCTTGGCACCAGCTGCTTTAAAAGTCAAACTGATTTTCTTCTTGCTGCTGTGCTTGGTAACATTCTAGGAACCCATGGCTTGCATAAAAATCATCTTTAAAAAAGCACACAAAAAATATGTCAATTGGCTTTGCTTGGTTTTCCAAGTTTTGAACGGATATTTAACCGTTGTTTGGTTCGGTTTGGTTCGGTTTCTCGTATGCAGAAAAACGCTTTAAAGTTAATAAAATGTAATTTCTTAAGGCGAAAATTCATGAGATGGGGCGTTTGTTTGCCGAGGTTTCACTATAGTATAATATACTCAAAAAATATTTGAATCTTTTATGAAAGAATAAATGTCAGTTTTTAAACATGCAACTATTTACCATTTTATTCACTTTCAAAGATATTTTACTCCATGTAGAATAAGAGGACACAGTTATGAGAGTAAAAACTCCCTTTATTTCTCTATATAATCCTCTGCTAATAATCCTTTTGCAAATGCACTTGACAATAATGTTCTTACAAGAACTATTCCAGAACAGCTGACCTTCATGTCTTAAAATAACAGCTGACTGTTGGTGTTACCCAATTACCTAATGCCATATGTGTTATTTTATAGTTTTAGAATCTTCTGAATGTAGAAATCACACAACAAAAAACAGTGAATCAGAAGGTCTGTACATGGTCTATACGTAGGCCTACAGCAGCTACTGAAATTTCTGAAGCATGCAAGTGATGGTTAAACTTTACATTCCAGTGTAAATGTATATACTGTATGTGGGATAAATACTGTATTAATGTATACAGAGTAGAAGAGAATAGTGTAGAAATAGGAGACAAAACAAAGTTTTTAAAACTTGAAAAAAGATTTCAACAAAAGGGATTTCACACACGAGCATTTTCCCTATGATGAGAAAAGAAACGGAGCTTATCAAGAGTTCCTTGACATTTTCGGAGCTTTCACGGTTTTTATGAACTCAGAAAACATCAGGTTGGAAGCCTGTAAGACAAACACTGCTTAGATAGTGGAATTAGGTAATTCTGCTACCTGAGGTAACTCTGAGCATATTCAGGGTTGTGTAGACTGGCATTCATCATTATTGCTTTCCTTTTGAAGGTGATAATAATGAAAAAAAGAATGCAGCTAGTCTTGTTAAAGCTGAAATCTTTCTTTTTAGGTCACGGGCAGTTGTATAAGCATTTCGCGGCTTATCACACTGTGTATGGATATGTATGTGACAAATAAAATTAGAATGTGTCACATACATATCTATGCACAGTGAAATACCATCGATTTTTAGTAAATAAACGATGCTGTTTGGGTTGTCAGACTGCATTTTCTATCCTGGTTTCAATGCTATAAAAAAAATTGGAAATACAAATTTCACACAGGTCTGAGCATTTTAGTGATTTATTTGTTTTTTTTTAAATAAGCATACATACACAGTGCCTCGCAAGATTCATACTGTAGGAAATCATTTATCATTTTCCTTCCACTTCACAATTATGTGCCACTTTGTGTTGGTCTATCATGTATTCTATTGGGATTTTACATTCATGTTTGTGGTTGTAATGGGACGAAATGTAGAAAAGTTCAAGGGGTGTGAATACTTTTGCAAGACCCTGTAGGGCTCAGGATTGTGCAGTTTAGAGTGACGCATCCTTTTTTTTCAGCACAACAAAGGCAATATGAAGAACTGAGTTTAATTACATTTTAACTAACTTTAACCAACATGACTCAGCAAAAAATGTAAAAATTAGTCACATGGTCAAAAAATAGCCCAGATGCACATTATTATTATTTTTTTGGTCTAAAAAAAACACATGATCATGTTCTAATTTAAAAAAAAATTGCAACATCATTCTCAAATTCCGGTAGGGGTAAAATTCACTCACTCATCTATAACGCTTAATCCTGTATTCAGGGTGACGGGGGGCCTGGGGCCTATCCTAGGCGTCTTCGGCACAAGGCGGGGTACATCCTGGACAGGGTGCCAATCCATCGCAGGGCACACACACATACACACACTCATTCACACACTACGGCTTATTTGGGAATGTCAATTAACCTAATGTGCATGTCTTTGGACTGTGGGAGGAAACCCACCACGGGGAGAACATGCGAACTCCATGCACACAGAGACGGGAATCGAACCCGGACCCTGGAGGTGCTTGGTCAAATTCACACATGTCAAAAGTTTATATCATTTTTTTTAAAGATAATTTTTGTTCTACTTGAGGTATAACAAATAGCTATAAGAGCTTTTTTTTTTATCACGATTAACCTATGCTGTGTTGTCGCCATTTATAGTATCTGTGTGAATTGAGTTTTAAGGTTATTTAGGAGGTGTATGCAGGTGTATGTAGGCTGATTTTATATGCATGAAACTTTCCTTCAATAAGTATTAAAGTAATCGTTTATCTTAAGTCACCAGCCATTTGTGTATACAGTAAATTTTGAGCTTTTTTTGGTTGTTGTTGTTGTTATAAGATATAAGAGTAATTTACCTCATGATTTTTGCAAATAGCTTCTTTGTGTTATGTACAAAGTATAAAACATAGATAAAGGACATCTTGTCCGTGCTAGCTGTTGAAGCGAACAGAATAATAGTTTTTTTTTCTTTATTTCAGCAAATAAAAGATTCTCGCCTATGTCGTCTCAATAAGGTACAATAAATGTCACAAGGATTGAGTTAGTACGTTTTAAATCTGTAAATTAGACCAGGAATCAAAGCTGAGTCACAGGAATGGTGTAGCTGCACTTAAACTTCAAATCATAAAAGAAAATCAGAGCAAGACAGGGACGTGAAAGATTTACTTCTGCGGTCCTTTCATCTCTCGTAAGCCTCGCACTGAGCGGCGTGAAGAGCGCGGGAAGCGGGAGTTCATAAATAACGAGTGCCGCAACAAGCTCTTGAGTTGAACTGAAAGAATTTCTACAGACGATGAAGTGGGCTTCTGTCAGTCAAAAGAGGAAAAAGGGACAAGAAGGTCCTGTGGGGGAAAAAAAACAGACCTAGAAAATGAGAACGGTAACTTCTGGTTGATGATAAGCATTTGTGAGATGTTGGCGGTATATCCAGCGAATTCAAAGACATGCCTGTTGTCTCTGTTTCATCTCAGATCATCTATACTGCATGGAATAAATGCATTTCATCCAGTGATAAAACAGAACTTGTAGATGTATTCTACTAGGAACTAACAAATAAACTTTGAGACATTTTGTTAACTTTTTTCATAAGCGGGGTTTTTATTTTTTTTATTTTTTTTTTGTAGCTGATCGCAGACCTTATTCAGTCAGGAATTATAAAAGAGCAAAAGAAAGATCAGTGGCTAAAAATGATATTTGCATTCCTTTAGAATTAGGAAAGACTTGGTTTCAGTTTCTTTACTGCTGTTTTTGAATCTTAAGTCATCTAAAATGTTCTGATGGTCTTGCAGTGTTTTAGCTTATTATGTCTGTCTACAAGTGGGTTATGGAAGGGATAAATCGTGTGCTGTAATAGGAAATCAAAGATGGGATGCTATAAGATTGTGCAGTCACATGAAGCAGAGTTACTGTCACCAAGCTAAATTTTTATCATTTTTCCAATATTAACGCTGAGTAGTGTTCACAGTCACATTATAGCCTGTATTTTCACTCTCTCTTAAAGTTAATGGAACAAAAATATGTATCTTGTCATGTTACTGAGAAAGCTCAAAAACACATAGTGTGTTGCAAAATGAACCTCTAATATAAAGCTCAACCGCACGGTTACACAATTTTTATCATTGTAATTTCAATATATAGTGTTCATCAATTTTTTTATGTGTTTTCAATATGATATAAGGGGAATTCAAGTCAAACCAGGAATTGTGACGAAATTTCTCCTGAACGAAGGCATAAACTCCACTGACATTTACAAAAGACTCCAAGCACAGGACGATAATGAGATTTTAGCTGCAATAAAACATCTGAATGGTTCAAACGTTTTAAAGAAGGTCGTACATCCGTGAATGACGATGCTGGCCGAAGAGGCTCGGAGCCCACTGCAGTCGTTCCTGTGAACATTCAGGCCAACTGTAAACATAATGTAAACATAATAACTCATGAACATTTGTGTAGCAGGGGATTATATAGAGAAAAAGGTAGTTTTTACTCTCATAGCTCTCTTCGGTTATTTTTTCTTGATCAAAAGTCCTGGTTTGACATGAACGCTCCTGATAGATTCACAAGGCGGCTCTTGTTTAGTTGTAAAAGTAAAACCATACAAATGGTCCATTGTGCTCAACAGGTGCTTCGACTGTTACCTCAAACAGGCAGCTCAACCAAATGGTAGACTTCCATAACTTGGGGTGATGTTAAAAAAAAAATATATATATATATATATATATATATATATATATATAGGATTTGATTCCTGGTCTAATTTACAGATTTAAAACATACTAACTCAATCCTTGTGACATTTATTGTACCTTATTGAGACGACATAGGCGAGAATCTTTTATTTGCTGAAATAAAGAAAAAAAAACTATTATTCTGTTCGCTTCAACAGCTAGCACGGACAAGATGTCCTTTATCTATGTTTTATACTTTGTACATAACACAAAGAAGCTATTTGCAAAAATCATGAGGTAAATTACTCTTATATCTTATAACAACAACAACAACAACCAAAAAAAGCTAAAATTTACTGTATACACAAATGGCTGGTGACTTAAGATAAACGATTACTTTAATACTTATTGAAGGAAAGTTTCATGCATATAAAATCAGCCTACATACACCTGCATACACCTCCTATATATATATATATATATATATATATATATATATATATATATATATATATATATATATATATTTTTTTTTTTTTTTTTTGGACTTTTGGGAAATGTGATTTATTTAGTAAAATGTAACATGCATTTACAAATATTAGTTGCACAACTAACTGTTGCAAAGTACTAAAACCTTAGACTCCTTACGAAAGTTTTGCGCATATACAGTAGAAACAGCTGCCAAAGTTGGTGTTGTCACCAATTCATCTGATCAATCACAATCAACAGCCATTTCAATTCCGTAATGAAATGGCTCTTGATCCGCAATGCCATTTCAATCTATCCCTGTAGTTAGAGTAAGATAATATTTACTCTCCCTCAAAGATCTCGCATCACCGAAATTTTTCAAAAAGTGTTTTTTTTTATTATTATTTTTTTTAAGCTGTAACACTGTTTGTATTTCGCTGTTTCAGGAACATGTCGTCTTTTCGGAAAGTGTGAAACTTGTGGTCACATCTTGTCACAGACTCTACAGCAAAAGAATAAAAAAGCTCTGCATATTTTTCCTAGTCTAATCTAAAAATAGATGGCGCAGTAGCACTGTAAATTATCTGTTAATTACAATGCAAGCCAAAATCTGTACATTATACTGTATATTATATGCTAAACTTAATTGTGCAGCATCGTGTGAGATTCATGCTGTGTTGTAGAACTTTAGGCCACAACAGGCCTTTTCTTTGTCTCTAAAGAATAAAGGATTATGTAACATTTTCTCATTAATGAGTCAAATTAACTAGGATTTAAACATTCAACTGAAACTCGAGCTGAAAATCAGTGACATGAAGTCCACAGCAAGCAGTGGGTGACAATCTCTCCTCCTGCTGGTCAAATTGCATATGACAAGTATATAAACTATTCTTCTAAGCACCATGCAGCAGAGCTGATGACTGTACGGTATATGCACCCTGTCACAATCATTACCAAAAAAAACAAGAAAAAAACACGTATTCATGGTGTTCATGGTTTTAAATATAGACATACTGTATAATAGCCTACACTGCAGCAGGAGCTGTTTTTTTTTAAATAGTCATATTATATGCAACACAAAGCCATATGCACTCTTATACAAATCTGCACTGTATAAGATCAGTGTAAAAGCAAAAGACTTCCACTAACACCACAACACCACAGCTTACTGTATATCCAAACATTCCCCAAAGACTTGCTGCCTTTTTCTCAAGCCACTTCATAATGTGCCACATCATATTGTAACAAGGACTCCAGTCAGTTCCCCTCAATGACTAATGATTTCACAGTCCAACATGACCCTGACCCAATTCAGGGTGGTGTTCTGGTTCTCCACTGGTTACATACAGTATGTGAAATAAAAAAAAACAGTTTACATTAATTTTAATGCAAAGCCATTCCAATACCTTGTGCCTTGTATTCTTCTTTGAGTCTTATCATTATACTTCACCGCTTCTTTTCTATTGCCCTGATATGCTGTAGGAATTATACCATGGTACTTACCGGTTTCTGTTGCTGTGTGATTGTGGAACGCTGGGAACTGTGACTCCACAGGGACACTGATGGTGCGCCGTAGTAAGCGCAATTTGCATGTGTCGGCCATCGTCTGCTGTAGGAGGAAGGGATCGACCTACAGTAGGGAAAAAAGAAAGGATATACAGTACAGGATGAAGCAAGCGATATTGATATCAGTTTTTGCAGCACACTACAACTTATTAATGGAACTTTTGTGAAATAAAACAAAAAAAGTTTATATGGACTTTTGGGACACTCTATAGACTTTGGATGATGTTTTTCTACTACAACAATCAGCCATAACAAGGTTCCCTTTCTGCCAATGGGGCAGTTCCGACCCTTTAGGGCGTGGCTCCACAGGGCATCTGGGGGTGTGTTCCAGGACATTGTCAGCAGATCCTGTGGGTTGACGGGTGGGGTGTCCGTGAATCGGACTTGTTTGTCCGGTGCCTCAGTCCTTGGTGTGCTGTGATGCACTGGGTGTTCTGGTGGCCAGAGTTGACCTCTTTCAGTAATTTGTGCTGGATTGGCTTTTCAGTGGAATTGTACTGGATAGGCTGGTCTTTGCTCACCGCGGGCATAAATGAGCATTGGGTACACCAATTTTCTGGTGTATTGGTTGATTAGTGTGGTTAAAAGTGGACTAAAAACAAAACAAATTTATTTTATTATAAGTCTGAAAAATTCTTAACATTTCAACATGTCAGTACCCTTGCCGGTATTCACACACACATTAAAATAAAACTTTTTAAATGAGCTCTGCTAGGTCCTCTATTGCTTTTTTTTTTTTGATGAACAACATATCCTCCCCCCCCCCCCCCTTTTTTTTTAAAGGCTCTGCTAGCAAGGAAATCTAAAAATACGAGAACACAATAAAAGAGCTGCCAAACATATGCAAATCTGACAGGTCAAATTAAAATCATGGGCTGTTTCTGTTTCTGAGCCCAAAGCTCCCATTGTGTTGTGTGACTGGTGGCTCTGGGTTATGGTGGTCATAGTTGAATTGTGCATGCAAATGGATTTGTTTGCTAAAATTACTAACCTGTTGCTGGGAAACTGGTGTCAGCTTTTTTTTTTTTTTTTTTTTTTTCAAACACTGTAATATGTAATATGTTAATTAAGACTTTGCTGAGATCCACAGCAATTTCAGGAGATTCTGTAGAACAAAACAATTTCCCAAGGTGCTGATGAGGTCACAGAGGGTTAGTATGTGAGGATGTTTTGGGGAGAAAGTCGTGTTGTGTATTCAGGAGGCATGTGAGCCAAATTTGGAATATTAACTTGTCAAGTAGTGATTTTATTTGCTGTTATTCAATTGAAGTTGTAACAAAAGCAGTGGCAGCTGGTGCAAAAAAAAAAATTATGTAATAATTATTATTTATTATTTTTCCAGGCAATTTGGGAATGCCAGTTATCCTGACCTGCATGTCTTTGGACAGTAGGAGGAAACTGGAGTACCCGGGGGAAACCCCCCAGGCACATGCAAACATGCAAACTCCATGCATACAGTATAGACCACAAGATGGGAATCGAACCCGGATTCCGAAGGTGCAAGGCCACCATGCTGCCTTTCTAGTCCAACAGGCAACCGTTATCTGTTTCTGTTTCATTTTAAAAATGTTCATATTTGGAGTTGGACTGGACTAAAATGAATGAAAGTAAAAGAAATTTTTCTTTTATTTTGTGTTGTGCCAGTCGTGTTCCATGTTTCTAGCCTCACTAGGTCTGGAATGAATAATGTTACTTCTATTCATGTCAGTATTCAAATCCATTTAGAACACATATCCTGCTCCTATCAAATAATGTTTTCTATTTGGTTATATTCTCAAATACGTACAAATTCGCCCTTATGAGACACAACACATTTAGAGAGAGCTGACATGCAGATAATCATCCTTATGCAAGGCACAGGCTTTTGTGGCAAGTCATACTGAATTTACATCATCTCTTAGAACAACGAGGTGAGATGTACTGTAGGAACAAATGGAGTCAGAACTCAATCATTTGAATTGCAAAAGATTTATTTAAAAGTAGTCTCAAACCAAATGATGTGCCACCACAAAATCTAGCAAGTCAAAATTACACTGTGGGAGGTGGGGCAGGCTTTTGTCACAGTCTTATTAGGAGTGGGGGAATAAGAAATGGCACAGTTGTTGCTTATTTTTAGGCTCTTAATAACAAGATACCTCTTTCTGTCTGTCGGAGCTGTTGTGTGCATGTGTGTGTTTCGATGCACAAGCTCACCAAACAGGTTGTGAGCTGATGGAAAGCTGCCAAGCCTCAGTTCCCATAATGATTATCTTTTTTTTTGTAGAATACATTAAAATCTAATGTGATATGTTCTAATGTGTCAGACTCAGCTGTCAAATGTCACGTATCGTATAAACCGTACACCTGTGCACTGTCATCAATCACATGAACTGTCACATCATATCAATTTGTTTGAGACTTTTTGATGCAGAGATGCACATTTAGTGCTTCTTAAAAAAAGAAAATCTGACCAATCCTAAATTTGAGCAATATCACATGAAAGAGAGAGTGTTGTTATACTGAATATCAGCATGGCTGTGATGCATTTGGAGGCACGAGGTGGCAGCCAGTGTACTGAAGATATCTCAGCCATGCTTATATTCGGTACAACAGCATGACTTTGAATGTCATATTGCTTTTATACAACAGTTGCTGTTATTGTCAAAAGATTATGATCTGATGTTTACTTACTGTATATACCATATATTTTGCTTCGCCACCACACATCCGTTCACAACTAGTGGAACTACTGTAGCGCTGAGCCGGCGACCAACAGTTAGCGACTGGCAGTTAGCGTAATTAACAGGGGGGAAAATAGTTTGGAATTCTTACCGGTACTTTGTGGACAGTCCTGAGAAACTAACAAGATTTAAGAAAATATAAGCTTTTTTAAAGCGGGATAAGTGGCTTAAGATATTGGATTAAAATATAAAACAAACCTGGAACCAAAATGGAAAGGGTTCCAGGTTTGTATCCAAAATAGGGTAAAATGGAAAGCTAGTGCTCTAGGATGTACAGTGCCTTGTTCCACACACCAAGTAGTGCCCTTGATCAGGGGTTAGAGAGAGATTTGGGATTCAGCCTTGTGTTAGAATCTAGTTAGCTTTGTACAGTAGCTTGTGTTAGCCGTGAACAGAGCAACACTGACGGTTCCGAGGCAATTCTGAACAACTTAGAAACAGTTACTAAGGAGACAAAGTGTTGTTTAAGAAGGCATAATGTTTTTTTTTGTTTGTTTGTTTGTTTGTTTTTTTGCTGAAAGTGCGTTGATGATGGGGTTGAATGTGAATGTGGGTTTTTGCAGACAGTTGCTCTTTTGTCAGTACTGCGGACCGTACAGACCTACTTTAACTCATGCTGGCGACTGACATTTAGTGTAATTAAAGATTATATAGAACATCTGGGACACTGAGTGATACATGAAGTTAAATGTGCCAGTGCTGTTATCTGTTATCACCACTTATGAAATGCCTCTTGTTCAATCAGATTACTCGATCAGAACTAACTGTTGTATAAGTATATATGTAACTGTTCCCTTAGATAATCAATTAGTCCATTAATTAAACGGTTAATTCACAAACAGGAACGTTTAGTCTGGAATATCTTGTACAATTGTGTGATTAAAACCTACCACACTGACAATTCATAATAATGAAAATCTACTCATTTACTTAAAAACAGACCAGTATGGTAGAAAGTAAGACAGAAGACTTTATTGACTAAAGGTACACACTAAAGGTGCGCAACCCTGTTATGGCATTGTGTCTTTCCAACGAGCAAAACATTTTGTATGTTTTTTTGAATATGTGATTAGAGACTTTTCTACCCGAAAGTGCAAAATACAGAACAGTGTTTATGCAAATCGATTCATTTGGCACCTGCAATGTGATTTAGTAAACCTGAACCTGTGTGCTAATTAGTACGACTAAAGGGCAGACATTATAATTTAAGGACTCCTGGTTCTGTCAGGACGTGGAAACCATTTGTGCTAATGAGAGCTTCTCCAGATAATTCATACAGTCGAACAAAATGATCC
This sequence comes from Clarias macrocephalus, assembly GCA_011419295.1. Classification (NCBI taxonomy): domain Eukaryota; kingdom Metazoa; phylum Chordata; class Actinopteri; order Siluriformes; family Clariidae; genus Clarias; species Clarias macrocephalus. The sequence goes on from JAAGKR010004978.1 coordinate 30,179, forward strand.
CAGAGTTTCAAGAAATGATGATGACGTGGCGGCACCCGAAAAGTTGGCGTGAAGGTTTTCATTCTTCTAGAATTTCTTACACAGTTGCAAATAAAAATACGTGGCAAGAGTAGAAGTGCTTTTGTTATAAATAGTAGGGTTCACTCATGCAATTCATTCATTCATCTTCTATACCACTTATACTGTACAGGGATGCAGAGGCCTGGAGATTATCCCTCCGCAGGGCACACAAATCATTTGGGAACACCAAGTAGCCTCATCTCCGGTTCTCTTGGGCTGTGGGAGGAAACCAGAGAACCCGGAAGAATCCGTGCACACAAACCCCTAAGCACTACACCACCATGCCATCTAAATAATAGAATAAATATTAATCATAATTATATTAATACATGCTTAAAAAGTACTGTACGCAATTCTTATTAAACATACATTTTTTATTTATTTATTGTTCTTCTATTTTTACTACTTCTTTCTTTAACTGTTCAGATTTACGATAAGGGAAATTGTATATTGACCACACTTGAAGACTGTACTTTTTTCTACAAGGTTAGATTATGTATTGATCGTCTCTTGGAGATTTAGTGCCTTAAATTGTGTGAATTTGGTCAGAGTCAGGTAGTGTGCAAGTGTGTGTGTGTGTGTGTGTGTGTGTGTGTGTGTGTGTGCCATTAAAGTGTCATGGTGATAAACTGAATGTCGCTAACATGCCGTATGCGTCTGTGATGAAAACTCTCACACTGTGTTGTTTTTCGCTCCACACTGACAGCAAGTCAAGCTCCGGATCGAACCAGGGACCGCGGAGCTCATGTGAAGCAGCAACGCGACCCAATAACACTTTTGGAAACAACCATGGAAATGTTTATTCGGGCCAATTTAGGTTATTTGCTTGTAAATCGTACACAGCATGCCCTAAACTTCAGGTCTGAATGTGCTGCTTAAGTAAGAAGTTATTCTTGTTAGGCAAATAAAATAACTGTTAGGTTTTTCTGTCACTCAGTAGAAGTGAGACAATCTTCTCTAACAACTATGAACTATTTCTCTTGTAAGGATTCGGTTCGTGTGGTGTTGTGGATCTCCTGCTGGTTTGGTTAGAATAAATTTGTTTCTGCCATCTACTGTATACTGTATATCTTTCCCTGTCTGTCTTAACCCTTAAGAATTTGAACAACTAAGGTGATTTCAATAGTATGGGTCATGCCTTTTTAAATTAATTTTATTGTTTAAATTGTTTAAAAAGTACATTTTTGTTAAAACATGATGAGGTAAAGGCGTGATTAAATCATTTGAAAACCTTTTAAACTTAGTACAACCAATCACACCAAACCCTCTAAGTCTAAGTACCATCAGTAAACAGGTGTTGCATTGGAACAAAATATAAACCCTTAGTTTCTGTACTTAAGTAGAATCTTCACATATCTGTACTTTACTTTGTTATCTATATTTCTGGCACCTTTCGTTTTTACTCCTCTACATTTCCTAAACAAAATGTGCACTTTATTCATTTCCTCTGAACATCTTTATTACTCATTGTTGCACCAATTCAAGTGGGTTTCCGTTTAACACAGAGGGTCTGACAAGGGCCTGATCCAGAGCAAAATGCACCCCACTGTTGCTAGGCCATGTCGCCGTAGGGTCAGTAAGGAGAGATGCGCAACATTAGGCAGCACCAGGTATGAGACCACGTCACTCTGGTAATAGGGCCAAAGACCAAGACAAAGACAAGGCAAAGAATAAGTGAAAATAAAAGAGAAAACTGAAAAATGACATGATAAAAGAAAACTCAGTTAAAAAGAATAACCCTGCCACAAGGAGATGATGGCGCTTTGAGTTTTGGATTTTACTTTCATCATCACTTGTGTTCTTTTTGAGTTCCATTAATAAACCCATGTTATCTTTGAATGGGAAGGGCTTCCCGAAAGTGCACATAATCACCCACACGAACTCACATAACACCGACCCCCTAAGAAGCTCAGCACGAGAATGGCTCTTCAGAGGCTCTTACGTTCATTACCACATCACATGGCATGGCTGTCAAGTCTTGTGCCAACCACCAGATTGTTCTAAAGGGTGCTCCAGGGACGGTTTAAGGGGCGTTTCCACAGTACCTTAGGGAGTAAGGTTAGGGAACCACTTTAACACCAAACTCTCTAACTAAAATAAAACACACCCTGGAGCTTTGTGGGAACACCCCTTAAGGTAGCATGTCTCTCTGATAACATTACAACTTTGCAAGAAATGTTTTTGTGTGATGGAATGAAAGATTCTTCCTACCAGAAGAGGTGCGTCTTATGCCTACCAAAAGTCAATGAAATATTGGCAATCAAAAACTAGCTGTCCAAAATGAAAAAGCACACAGAGGCAAGTTAAAGCTAAAGTTGATTCAGTGTAGCCACAAAATCAATGTTATTTAACATTAGGTAATTAGTTAAGATCAGATACCTGTTCAGATATCTGGCTAATGTATCACGCTAGCGTGTGCTAGCTAATGCGATTTTGTAATAAAAATTCTACTTGCTCACTTTTTTTACTATTACTTACAATACTTAAGTATGTAAATATCAGACCTTTATAGTCTAAAAGATGACTTCAACCAAAGTAATTTTCTAGGAAGATACTGGTACTTTTACTCAAGTATCTCTTTCAAGTTACTTTAAACAAGACAAGCTGTTTTTCTGGCAGTGCAATGTCAAGATTAGACCAGCTGTTGCAAGAGCGGCAAATAAATTACAATACCAGTCAAAGGTTTGGACACAACTTCTAATTCAGTGTTTTCTTGTGTTTAGCGACTTAGTTTCTAAGAGTTCCCCAGAGTCTGCTCCAAGAGCAAAGTGAGTAAAAAAATATACACGCAATAAAGTAATAAATAAAATTATATAATGACAAAAAAAAATTTTTTAATCCACAAACTCAACATAGGATATACAAAAGTATAATGCAACAATATGGACACAATATTGTAATCTACTGTATATTGCAAACAATTATATAATATTGTTCTACATTCGAGAATAATACTGGAGATTTAAAAACTATGAAATAACACATATGGCATTCATAATTAAGTAATAACAACAACAACAACAATTACAGTCAGTTGTTACTTTAAGACATGAGGGTCAGCTGTTCTTGTATGGAATAGTTCTTGTATGAACAGTATTGTGTCAAGTGCATTTGCAAAACCCATCACGCACCATGATGAAACTGTCTCTCATGAAGACTATGCCAATAAAAAGACCAAAACTTACCCTTGCTGCAGAGGTGAAGTTCATTTAGACTTACCAGCCTCAGAAATCACCAATTAACAAACATTACGTCAGATTAGAGCCGTTATAAAGGATTTACAGATAATAAGTAGCAGGTACATTTTAACATCTTAAAATTCAAAGAAGATTATTGCGTATTTCAGACACCTTTAGCATGTAGGAAGAAATACAAATCAGGAAAAGACCATGGAGTTGGAAAGTGTGTCCTGGTAACTTTTGACTGGTAATGTATCCTTTTCATCTTCAAACAGGTGGTTAATCAGAGCTGGCGCTCCACCCTTTGCACAATATAATACCATTTAAAATATTTATTTTTAATTTTGTTCTCAGGTTTCTTTCTCAAAGCTTGAGATGACCAAACACCACATGTAACATATAGCCAAGTAAAGTGTGTTTAACATACAAATTATTATTTTTTTTATAAAACAGTGAACAAAATGTTATTGCGAAAACATGTATTGATGGTTTGTGTATTTTATAGATTAAAACTTTAAATCAGCTTTAATTATAACTGCACACATCCCACAGACACTTTCAGAGATCATCTCCATAACCTTCACATACTGTAATGTAACACCAGTGGCAACACTTTGAGAATTTATCTTCCTGTTTAGGATTTAACCATACAGTAATTAAGAGTAAAACACTTTATATCAAGCATACAGTATGTACAGTATAGACTGCCTGGGCAAAAAAGGTTATCAGGAGGGTCATATTATTGGGCTGCATAAAGCAAAGAAAACAACTAAGGAGATTTGAAATTACTGGAATTCAATTAAGAACTGTTCAACCCTTCATTAAGGATCTTAATTTAGACACAATGTGATGGGAACTCACAGGATTGGGACTAAACAGCTGTGTCTATAAGAAAACCATGTTAGTGAGACTAATCATAATAAAAAAATACCTTTGTTTGCTGGGAGCATGAATATTGGACTTTGGAGCGATGAAAAAAGGTCATGGTGTCTGATGAGTTCAGACTGACCCTATATTCCACAGTGATGGACGATGAAGTGATGTGTTCGTCATGCATAGTGTCCACTGTACAAACCTGGAGACAGTGTTATGATCTGGGGTTGCTACAGTTGCTCAGGTCCAGGCTCAGCAACATTATGTGGCAGTAAAATTACGTGAGCTGACGACCTGAATGTACTGAATGACCAGATTATCACATCTACTGTATGGAGTTACAGGACTCAAAATGTGAAAGTGGGATTCTGGGAGCCTGAGGAATCATTTTCACACTTTACTGTGCACGGTAATGAAAGCTGATGGCAGTTAAACAAAATCTTAGACTACATGAGAACTTGTTTTATGCACAACCTCAATGTGGGAAGGGACAGCTGGTTTTTTTTTTGTTTTGTTTTTTTGGAACGGCTGTCTGATTTATCTGCTTCATTTTAATAATCTTGACTAATGTTTAATTCCCAGTCACATCCCATAAGCAAGAGCAGATTGACAAAATTATTATTGTCTGCCAGGTCATGCTAAAAAGCGGCTAAACTACTAACTAGCGAGCTAAATTTTAGCTAGTTTAGGTAGTGACAGCTACTGTACAGTAGATAGATAAACTTTTTAAATAAGAAAAAATATTCCGAAATTAAGAATTACGCTGAATTATGCTTTATTTGCAATATTCACCAGTTACAAAGAAAAAATAACAACAAATACTAGTTGTGAACTAGCTGTGTTACAATTCAGGCTACCTGTGGTACGTCATTTTGATTTTGCTAAGGAAATTAGCAAGTGAAAGTGTTTTCAAATTTTAAATCAAACAATGTTGGGGCTTTTGGGACAGTAAAATGTGTTAGCATGTGCAGTACAGCATGTGAAGCCACTGGTGCTAATATTGCTTTAAAATGTTGTTTTGCGATAGTATCCATTTCTAAAGCAGGTCTCACACCTATGTACAGTATGTACACCCACTTACAAAAGTGGGTACATCCCTCTAATTTCAGTAAACATTTTAGTCAAAGGACAATACTATACTATAGAAATGAAACTTGGATCTATTTTAGAGTAGTAAATGTGCAGCTTGTATAACAGTATAGATTTACTGTCCTCTGAAAATAACTTAACATGCAGCCATTATTGTTAAAATAGCTGGCAACAAAAGTGAGTAACATCTTTAACCATGCAAAGTCACATCTCCTATTCATTCTGTTCATGTGTTTGTCAGTGGCCAAGTACTGTACTGTACTGTATGTCTCCAGACCAGAACCCTATTGAGCATCTGTGGAGCAGCTCCGTGACATCATTATGGAGGGGTGGAAGAGGATTGAGTCTTGTTCCCCTCAAGGTTTCTTCCTATTGCCATCTCAGGGAGTTCTTCCTTGCCACCGTCGTCGTCGTCGCCCTTGGCTTGCTCATCAGGGACAATTTTCATAATTTTCATAATTTTCTTTAAAAAAATTTAAGCTGCTTTGAGATAATGAACATTGCTAAAAGTGCTATATATACATCAAATTGAATTGAATTGAATTGAAATGTGCTGCTCTGGTGAATTCCTTGCTCAAGAGGATTAAGGCTGTGCTAGATAACAATAGTGCTCACACAAAATATTGACATGTTGGACACAGTTTTGACTTGTTCACTTAGGGTGCACTCATTTTCGTTGCCAGTTATTTAGACGATAAAGTCTGCATGTTGAGTTGTTTTTAGAGGACAGTAAATCTGTACTGTTATACAAGCTGCACATTGACTACTCTAAAGTATATACAATTTTCATTTCTATAGAATTGTCCCTTGAGAGCATATAATAAAGTGGTTGCTGAAATGTAAGGGGTGTACTTACTTTTGTGAGATACTGTATTTTATTAATACAAAAAAATGGTATTATTTAGGAGCCGAGAAATAAACCCGAAGGTTATCAACTAGTTACAGTACACTGTGTGTGTGTGTGTGTGTGTGTGTGTGTGTGTGTGTGTGTGTGTGTGTGTGTGTGTGTGTGTGTGTGTGTGTGTGTGTTTACATACCTGATCCTTATCCAGAAGCAGCATTTGACCATCTGTGACCACACAGAACTTTGGATTCCAGAAGTGTTGCCCAAAACGTGGATGCCCACTTGAGAACGAGTCTTCTGGATAACCCCTTATATCTGAAGTGAGAGATTAGAAAAAGAAGTGCGGAGAATTATGCAACTGTAAATTGCTAAACAGTTCATCGAAAGGACATGGTCAGACTTGATGATTCCTCTTACTCACATGCTTATGAAGCAAAAGGTTACGCAGTGATTATGCAAATATTTTTTCAATTCTTTCAATTTTTTTTTAAAGTTTGTAATTTATGATTTTCTCTTCCTCCACCTGCCAGCTCTGCATGAGTCAATTTACCCTCAAGTCCAAAACAGTCAGGGAGAACAGTCTGGGAAAGATTTGGGAAACAAACAACCCTTCAACCAGCTGCAAATAGCGTCACGAAATGAATCAAGTGTGTCGGAACACATTTATATGGAAATGAGCTTATTGCCAGTAAGGTCTGACAACAAGAGGGGTGCGATAAGTTCAAATATTGCACCAAGCACAAGAGTAAATCAAGCTGGGAAAATTTGCTGAGTATGACAGCGGAAAGTGAACGTGTCATGAATCATGGTGAGTGTATACTGTAGGTAACAAATCTCATTTAATTCTCATTTCATTTAAGATAATGTAAAATACACTCTGTTAAAAAGGAGCAAAACATCACAAATGCCATCTGAGCTATGATGTCAGAACTCTTTCTTGCTGTATGTGCTTAGAATGAACTATACACTGAATTCAGAGCTTGGTCAAGCATACATTACATAGTCAAAATTTCATTTGCACACATTCAAAATGAAATCAGAATAATAATAAAAAAACAGATATTCTACATTGTTTCATTTCTTAAAAATGTATTTATTTTTTATCTTTATTTTAATTATGCCAAGGGAAAACGAAATATAGATTGTAAAACATGATAAAATTCACAAGTTTATTATTATATTGTATACATCAGGTGCATGTGCAGCTGTCATGTGATGTGATATACAAAAATTAAAAAAGAAAATATTAGGATTATATATGTCGATCGCATCAAATTTTATAAGTTGATTTATAAGAACCTTGTGACACCAGACGTACTGCTTGCTCACATACTGTACCATTGTGTACAGCTTAAACCCTCGCAGGAGACAGCTCTGATCTGCTCTTTCCTCTTGCGTGAGCTTACAGATGCCCCTGATTGGCTGTAGAGTTGTAATTAATGTGGGAGCACTAAGTACCTATCATCCCTCCCCTCTGAGAGAGCTCAGCCAATCAGCTCTCTCTAGGCTCGCAGCTGCAAGAGGCTACAGCATCAATCAGGAATCTAACTAAAGCTCTCCGGATGATACAATATTATGACAATACCTACAGTAGGCGCATGAATAAATTAAAGTAAATTGTGATTTTATAAATACAGTTAAACCTTGGATTACCAGCATAGTTTTTTTTTTTTTTTCCGGGAGCATGCTTGTATATTAAAACACTTGTATATCAAAGTACATTTCCCCCATAAGAAATAATGTAAACTCTGATGATTCGTTCTGCAACCCAGAAATATTCGTATAAAAATAATTAATAAAAAATGTAAAGTAAAAATAAAACAAATTATCCTGCACTTTACCTTTGAAAAGAAGCCAGAAGGGCAGTGTTTCCGAAAGTGTGTGTGTGTGTGTGTGTGTGTCAGGAAACTTCTTAAACAAGGAATCTAATGACACTTGCGCAAGCATACAAACACTGACGGAATGACTGCTTTCTGACAGAGAGAGACTCTGTATCTTTAACAAGGATCCTCTCTAATGACACTTGCTTTTGCTTTACACGCTCACACATAAACGTGGTCACAGTGTTATAATAAACAGTACACATGCACAAGGACGGTGACTATACGAGTGACGCACGTGCACTGAGGCTAATGATGGGACGAACGATTCTTTTTTTTTTGAACGAGTCTTTAAGGTGACTCAGAAGAACGAGCAGTCTCAGAGAGCGCGCATGCGCAAATCATCGCAAAACCTACATAGGTTATGTACAGGACACAGGAACGAGTAATTACCTTTGAGTCTTCTAGTCCGAATCGTTCGTTATTTTGTCACGTGACTCCCATAGACGCTATGCAGTGTAACAAATGACTAGGACTAGAAGACTCATGAGAAGAACTGTTCAATTCTGTTTCCTGTGTACTGCACTGCATAGCGTCTATGGGAGTCACGTAACACGAACGATTTGGACCAGAAGATATGATGGTGAGCTGCTCATTCTGTTTATAATATGTCCTTATCTACATTGTAATATTTTTATTACTGGAACTATAGCCACAATTTGTTTATGTAGACGTGTTGGAGCTCTGTTTATTGAAAATGTAACATTTTATTTCTGATCAAAAAAACTAAATGAACTAAATGACTCCAAAAAAGATTCATTCATTTTGATGAACGAGATTCAAAGAACCGAGTCACTAAAATGATCCAAACTTCCCAACTGAGACTGAGCATGGGAGACACCACCTGTAGGATTATAGAGGAATGGCAACATTTTTCCACCTCAAATGCAAATACAGTATCCACATTAAAAATGCCTTAACAAAATATAGATTTGGGGGTCAGTTTGGTCAGTTTGTATATAAAGTTACTAGTCTTTTTTCTCTTAGTTTTTTCAATTGTCACACCCAGGAAATCAACCTGATTATATGTGACTTTTGACATCATTTTTTTACTTAAGTCTCCAACATTTGTTAATTCGTTATGCAAATGTTTAGAATTTATTACAATGCTATGATTTATATTCCAGATCCTTTCCAGTGGTCTAAATAATGCTTCAGGCTTAAGTTATTTCTGAGATCTGAATATTGATGTGACCACTTGTGTTGATAAAGTATTTGCCCTCATTTTTATGATTCTGATCATCAAACAATTTTTATTATTGCACAAAGATGACCTGTGTAAATGCAAAATGCAGTTTTTAAATGATGATTTCGTTATTAGTGAAAAACGCCCTAAACCTAATAACTAGTTGTGACACCCTTGGTGGCAACAACTCCAATCAAGCATTTGCAATAACTGGTAATGAGTCTTTCACATCGCTGTGGAGGAACCATTCTTCTATGCAGATTCTTTTTTTATTCAGCCACATAGGGGGGGGGGGGGGTTGAGCTTGTTGAAGGACCTCAATCGGATTTAAGTCCGGACTTTCATTAGGCCAGCTGAAAACCAATTTTGTATTTTTCTTCTGCATAATCCAAGTGTGCTTCACTTTGTCTCTATTTGGATAAGTGACAAAGGTCTTGATTCAACAGGTCTGGCAGTAAACAGGCCTGGGTGTGGCAAGGGAAATTTAACTCAGCTTTTTAAAAATCACAGCTCACCCATGATTTAGCAAGGGGGCAATTACTTGTTCACATAGGGACAGGTAGGTTAGAAATGTTATATTAAATGATGTTTATCTGAATCATTTATGTGTGATAAATATGCATAAAAAACATTTAATAAAAAATAATAAATTGTATAAGAATGAAGGTAATTTGGATGAGTTTCATTACCTCAATTATGTCGTAAGATGTTACACTTCAATTTTAATCCTGACCCTAAACGTATCCTAAGGCTTTTAATTGTTATCTGAAAGACTCAAATCTTTGTCCGCTAAGAAACCTTTTCAAAGCTAGAATACTTTTCAACCCCCTCTTATGACTTAAACCATGTAAACCATGAACATTGTGGAGGTGGAAAAGCTACGTATGAACAGTCACTGATCAGCCACAATTGATTAACATTGATTATTAATTATATTTTAGTAAACTAATGACAGGATCATGAGCACACAATGCTCATCTATGCCTGTGGGGTAGAAATGCTAGTCTGTCAGGTCCAATCCCACAGTAAAGTCAATGTAGCCCAAACTGCTGAACATCAAAACATCAAGATTTTAACATGTGATTATATAAGTTACTATCGCTTTTTCTTTTGTCTTCCTGCATCAACTACAAGTTTAAACCATAATCCTGGCTTTATCCTTCATGAGGCCATGTTGTAAGTCTGCTTCTTGTTCTCTAGCAGGATTAGATTTAAGTTCTCGAATTCTGATCTGCAACATTATACATACCGTTGCTGTAATTACAAATTGTTCAAATCATTAGTCTAACGAATGATTTACAGAATATAATAGATGTATGATACAAAGGTCATAAATGAGCTTTTCTTTACCCGGTGTACTAATTTGCTCATCAGCGGTGGCCAGATGTGCAAACATTTGCAATTAGGACAATGCCAGAACGAATCTGTGAAGCGACACAAAACTGAAGGCTCAGCGGATTTCGGATGTCGTTTCACCGGCCTGGATAAAAGAACAGACTGGCTATTCATGTCCAAACCATGCCAGATAAAAGTGAAATGATGAAATTAGTGCTGGGACAAGAAGGTGAGAGGGGGGGGGGGGGGTTGTGGTGCGGGGGGGGGGGGGGTAGATTGTGAAGTGA